>CACVCL010033948.1:0-40000 GCA_902729485.2 Mus minutoides | reverse complement strand
TGTACTCAGGAAGCAGAGCCCGATAAATACTGTCACTTAGCACCCTTTCAGTTTTGGGGTTTTTTTGTTTTTTGTTTTTTATATTCTGTCCCAAGGCCCCAGCCTTCCATTAATAATCAAGATTAACCATTATATATTAACCACGTTCTTCATGTGTTTAAAATATAACCTTGATAAACTATATATTGTTCAGCTGTACATCAATCATCATAGTATGTGTTCATTTTCAGTACTTATACAATACTCCATTTATTAGCAACCATTCCCGTTTCCTTTCATCTCCCTGCCCATATCCAAGCAACTATAAGTGTGTATTCCTATAGACTAGCCCTTTTTGGGTATTTTGTGAATTAATGAAATGATATTCTATGTGTTCCTTAGTCATCTGTGATGAATAATATATCAATACTTACTTAAATTGATGAGTAGTATTTTTTATACAAATACTATAGTTTATCCATTTCATTAATTTTAATTTTGAGGTCAAAATAAATAATGCTGCTATTAACATTATTATTTTTTACAAATTTCTCTTTTGTGTGTAATTAAGATTAAGTTTACTGGGTTGAATTCTAACTTCCTTTTGAGAAACTAATAGACTATGTTTCATCATAGTGCCATTGTTTTACGTACTCACTAGTATTGTGTAAGAAGTTTTGCATCTCAGCTGGGCGTGGTGGCGCAAACCTTTAATCCCAGCGCTTGGGAGGTAGAGGCAGGTGGATTTATGAATTCGAGGCCAGCCTGGTCTACAGAGTGAGTTCCAGGACAGCCAGGGCTACACAGAGAAACCCTGTCTCGGAAAAAAAAAAAAAAAAAGAATTTTTGCATCTCTTCTAGCACCTGCTACTTTTTATTACATGCACTCTATACTAGATCTTAGTCAAAAGGCCAAGAAGTGATATGATAGGCATTCTAACAGATACAAAAAGCTTTGTCATTGTGGTTTGCTTTAACTTTTTTAGTTAAATGAATGCTAGTGTGTCAATTGGTTGCTTGTGACTAGATGTTACAGGGTTGTGTAACTGTCACTTGATATCAGAGGTATGTCATAGTACCCATGGTACCTTTATTATATAGAAACAGTTGGGGCCCAGATGAAGTACATGACCATTGTAAAATGAGAACAGAAATAAAGCTTTCCCATATCTAAATATCACAGTCTTCTATGATCTGTATGAGTAGAAATAATGTTATAAGGTTTTTAAAATTATGTATTATTGTGTGTGTTTGCATACATGTGCCCCCTTGCTACAGCACATATGTACATATCAGAAGACAATTTTTTAAAGTTGGTTCTCTCCTTCTGTTATGGGTTCCTGGGGTTGAGCATAGGTCAGCAGCTCTGCATAGCTAATGCTTTTACCTGCAGAAGCTATCTCATCATCCTACTTCAGTTTTGAAGTATGTTTAAGCCACTAGAATGCTTTACATCATTATATAGTCTTTTCTTACTAAAATACTGAAGGAGGTTGTATTCAGTTTTCTGTGAGGTGAGTTGTAGGTGAATCAGCTGCATAGCTTGGAACTGTCATGTAGTTAGAACTAATCTTGTAAGAATTTGAATTAATAGACTGAACATGGGATTTATTTCATACCTAATTCTAATCTTTACAAGCTTTGTCTTTAGTAGAGTAATTAAGCTAATTCTAGCTAAGTGGATGCTAAATATAGCATCTACTTTCAATTATTGTAAAATTTAGATGAGATAATGAGATGTCTGAAACCAGCTATACAAAGACTTACTGCTTTACTATGATATTGTGAAGTGCTTAATAGCAACTGTTTTAAGAAAGAAGAGAATCAATCTAATTGGAGCCTCAGAATCAGGTAAAATGACATTAAAAAAGATTAGCCAAGAGGAAACTAATTTGGAAACTTTTAGTTTGTTTTATTAGTATAGCCTGTAGATGGAAATACACAATATGATAGAATTTCAGGGAGGATAGTATGAGATAGCCTGCTTTTACATCCAAAAAAATTATTACTTTATTATGTGTATGGGTATTTTACCTTCATATATGTCATATATGTACCATGTTTCATGCCTCATGCTTGCAGATACTGGAAGATGGTGTCTGCACCTTTGAAACTGGTTTTATAGACGGTTGTGAGCCTCCATATGAGTGTTAGGTATTGAATCTAGATCCTCCAGAAGAGCAACCAGTACTCTTGCTAAGCTATCTATCTCTCCTGCCCCTAGCTTCACATTTTTTTACTTCAAATTGTTTGTTTGTTTGTTTTCTAAGACAGGGTTTCTCTGTGTAGTGATGGCTGTCCTGGAACTTGCTCTGAAGACCACACTGACCTCGAATTCAGATCCACCTGCCTCTGTCTCTTGAGTGCTAGGATTAAAGGCTTATGCCACCATGCCTGGCTAATTTCTCATCTTCAAACATGCATATTTTGTTGTTAAGCTGACTGTAACAGTGCTTACATTGCATGATAATTTTTTTTACTGAAAGCAAAATAATTCTAAAGAATCTTACAGTATAATAAGAGAAACAAAGTCATTTGGAACCAACTTTAGTCTTCTTTAGTTTGATGTACGGAGTGTCTTGCTTTCTCTGGGCCTGAATTTTCTTTACCTTTTCTTCAGCATATGAACTTGCCCTATTAAAGTCCCAAATGTAACATTTGAAACCTCCACACTTTCAAAATCAAGAAATTTGATTATAATTTAAAAATTCATAATTATCACATATTTCATTTAAGAACCGCTGTAATCAAGCTTTGGAAAAGAGTAGTTTATCCCCTGACAGACAGGCAGGGAGACTAGTTCATGATGTTGCCATGTTGAGATATTCAGGCGTGTATAGTCCAGTATCTAACTTAGCTATTTTATGCAATTCAGCGTTTAGTGAAGATTGGACTAGTTGTGATGAGAATCTTAACACATAGCATGTACCTGAAAGTGGCTGTCATGTGATCCATCTTTGGAGCCTTTGCATTGTTCTAATTTTTATCTTTGACTAAATGAAAGCCTAGATTGTAAATTCCATTGGAATGTGGACTATACTTCTTTTTTGTTCACCATTATAACACCTAGCAGTTTGGTATCTAAAGAGAGCCTTATTCAATATATATTAAGTGAATGAGTGCTATATCCTCACTTTTTTATGTGGCTTGCCTACATTAAGCAAGCTCACAGCAGAGCCAAGACCAGTGTTTGACTCCTAACTTTTTTCAATGGATACAAGGAGTGAATGTTCTTAAAACATTATTACTTTTGGGGGAGGAAGTACAGGGAATGAACTTAAGACTTTGAGTATTCTAGGTTGTGCTCTCCTCTAACCTTTTCCTTTATCTTTGAAACATGAATATTTTATATACATAATTTGGACATGGCTATGCCATTTTCAAACTTATATAGCAAAGTGGTAAGTTATGACACACACACAAAAAAAAGCATAAAAAAATAGTATTGAACCTATGTATAGTTTCGTAAAAAATAAAAACCTTTTATTTTATTTCTATTTTTTTTAATAGGGGCATTTCTCTAGTGTGCCTTAATTGTGATTTCCTAGCTGATGTTTTTGGCTTAGATAATATGGCTACACACTTAAGTCAACATGAAACTCATAGTTGCCAAGTTCTAGTAGAGAAAGGTATGTATACATAACTGCTGTTTCTAATATTTTATACTTATTATTATTTTTGGAAAGCCAAAATGTGGGCTCTTTACTAAGTCATTTTATTTCACTAATCATTGTTCATATGCTTATGTAAATATGAAACTTTTCTTCTGATTTCAGTTTCTGTTTGTATCCCAACTTCTGAACGTCTTTCTGAGTAAGTGTAATATTTATTAAGTGAGTTTTTCTTTGGTGAATTTTAGCACGATTGCATTCTTAAGTATGCCTTTAATAGAAATGAAAAATACTGGTCTTGTTTTTATTTTTAAGCTGCTTGTTGAAATAGGTTCCTGCTCTATGGAGCTCATGACTTGGTGCAAGAGAAGTTGGAATTTCCTAAATTCAAAGTTCTGAAATATTACTTACACATAGGCAGTTACACAAGTCCATGATAGCAGTGCTGATTTCAGCTTGCGCATGTATTCCTGGTTCCTGTTCTGCCTTATCTTTGTGTCAGATTCACCTGTCTTAACATGCCTTTTTCCCCACCTCCATTTGTCTCTCTAAAAATAACTTACTACTGTATTCTTTTCTTTGCTTAAAATAATTTGTGTTTTCACTGCTGTACTTGCCGCCAAAGTAATATATTCCAAATACTATAGCTGTTTACCTTTTTGTTTGTTTTGTCTTCTCTCTTCATACCTTATGCTTTGTGTTTTTAGGCCAGATGGTTGTCTTTTTCCTCATTCGTTGTCTGTCATTGTGCTATTTTTCTTATTTTTCAGATGCAGAAGCAGCCCAGAGATTTCAAAACATGTCCAGGGTGTACCTGGACAGTGTCCCCTTCGATGGACACAAGTGCTGCCTGTTCTCTCTTTCCCAGGAATGAGAATGAACTGACTGTGGGACCTGCTCTAGGTTCTTGCCTCCCCTCAGGCTGAGGCTGATCTAGCCAGAAACAGCCTCAAGGCCCACCAAATAAACATAGCTCCCATTGGTGGCTTTGGCTCTTATTTCTTAAGCTTATGGGCAGTTGTGAACAAGAAAAGCCCATCAAATCAATGCTTTGATACCCAAATTAAGATTTAGTCATTTTGGCTGCTGCTCTTAAATGTTCTTCAAGCGCAAAGGCAGTCTAGAACATCTAAACACCCTGGTTACTGGGAGATAATGGCTGTCTGGTCCTCAGTTCTCATTGACATGTTCTAAAATTGCAGTTATTTTAATTGTCCCATATTAAGTATAATTTTAATAAAATTCTCAGATTCTTTTATTTTTTTAATTTAAATCTGATAGCTTCATCTCTATTCTCTGAATTATTGATGTCTGGTTTTTCTCTTCTAAAAGTTTAATGTTTCATTTTTGTCAAGAATCTCTTGAGTTCATGTAGTTTACCTGGTTTTAGCTCTTAAGTTTAGGTATTGCTTAGACCATTATGCCCTCTTCCTCTGTCTCTATTTGAGGACTACTAATCTAAGTAATTGTGAATTTTAAGGTATAACAAACTGGTGAGACTTTTTGGAAACAAGTTTTAAAGTAGCATTTAATATTAATGAGCCATTAATATCGTTTCTTTGGGTAAAAATAATATTAAATATACAATGTAACCAATAATATTCCAGTTTCTTCCTACTTACATATTAAACTTGTTACTTTTTTGTTAGCTACATTGAGTATAAATCAATTATTTTGATCTATTACTTTAATAGATCTTTATTTGTTTCAGAAACTATTTTCTAATGAATAGTTTTTTTATAAAATTATATTTTATCCTGCAAGTAGGAGCATTGCTTGAGTGCTTTGTGCATCTGGTGATTGACATGTCTCCTGAGAATACACCCATTTAGTACATTTGTGTCTCCTCAGCCCAACTACAAAGCCTCTGTTCTTGCAGCGAGCACTGATTGTTAGATTTTAGTATATGTGCTGCCGAAGCGAGCACTGATTCTTAGATTTTAGAGATGAACAAAGTGCTTTTTATAATCATAGCAGTCAGATCAGCAGACTCTGAGGTTATAGTTTAATCCTATGTTTCTTGCATCTTAAAAATATTTATTTACCCATCTCATTATCAAAACTTCATTTCTGCTTTTGGAGCATAGCTAAAGCCATATTCAGATGACCCCTTCTTATTTTATTATGTTCCTTGCTATTATTAAGGAAAAAGAGTTTGAATCCATTTGTTTTAAGCTTCTGAACAATTTTGTACTATATCTGAAAGCATTTCTAAAATCCTTAATAACAGCTTCTTGTACACTGGTCTTTATAATTTTTTATACTTTATCATTTAAAAAAATGACTAGAAAAAAGGTTTCTTGATTCATTTTGAGATGAGAGGATGTGTTCTTCCTTGGTCCTGGCTGAGTATGTGCACACTGCCAGCGCTTTCACAGAGCTGGGTTTATAATGTGTACCAACTTCACTTCTTTTTCTGCTTGTGGTTTTCTTTTTTTTTCCTTTTATTCATTTTTTTTTTAATTTTATTTTAAATGCAACAGTCTTGTTTTGTTTGTAAGTCTAACCTGTGTTTACCATTAAGTTTAAAAACTAGTTTATTTACTGGTCACATAAAGTCATCATGCCTGTGTGCTTTTGAGTTACAGTTCAATAAAAGGTGTAGTTTCTACACTTTCAATCCATTGTCCCTTTGAAGTTTTTATAGCTTTGGATTCTTAACCTTTTTTGGAATAGCATCATATCTCTTGGACTTCATTTGTTTATTCATAAAATATTTATTAAACATGTACTTCATGCCTGGCTCTGTTCATAGCCTGGAAGTTCTGTCCTCGTGGAATTTACACTTGAGTGGTAAAACCGACAATTAAATGTAAAATAAACAGCATGCTAGAGTGTGGTCAATATTGGGAAAAAAAATGAAGTATAGAAAAAGAATTAAAGGAAATATGAAGTGGGATTTAGAAGGGTGCAGGTGCCATTTTAGTTTTGGTAATCAGAAAAGATCCTACTGAGGGCAATGACATTTGAGTAAAGACCCAAAGTTGGTGAGGAAGTATAAGGTCTGGATACTAACTTGCTTATGCCTAAGTGTCTTTTTTTCTTCTTCTTCTTCTTCTTAAGAGGAGTTGAATTTAGAATCTGGCATATCACTCTTCCCAAAAATGCCAACAGAAATTCTTGACGAACACTGAGAAACTAAATGCCTATTTTACTTGGACCAGTTTGATATTATATGTATTCTTATAAAGGGTATCTATCCTCTTGTATACAAATTAAAGGTGACTGGCTCCATATCTCTACTGTTTAGTTCATCTCCAAAATTTATATATGATCTGAAGGAAAAATTTTCAAATCAGGGAAATATAAGTTAAAAGTAGCTTAAGTCCCAGCACTTAAGATAAAAAGGCAAGTAGATTTTCCTGAGTCCAGGCCAACTATGTAATGAGTTCAAGGTCATCTAGGGCTACATAGTCAAACCTTGTCTATGAAAGAAAAAGATAGGGGGGAGATTCATTAATGTGATGTTTTTAATTCTGTATGTGAATATCTTAGAGAATTTTGATCTATCTTTCAATATTTATTTGACATTAATCTCTGATTTTTAATTATTTATTATTAAAATCTAATAAATCATGTTAAATCCTAATATAAATTTATAATTTTTCTTCATTGGATATTAAAAAAATAAATCATATTAGTAGTTGGTTTAAGATTCCTAGAAAATTCTTCTGAATTGCATATAAGGTTTAGTATATAATTAAATGCTAACAAGTGTATATATGTTCTCCCACTTATTAGAAAAAATTATATCCTTGTTATAGTTATAAAATCAAAGTAGTGCATAACAGAGGCAAACCAATTATTAGTTTATTCTGCCTCTTTAGGTACAAAGGATGCTTTTATGCAAGGGCATGGCTACCTTAGTATCCTTTTGAGACTATTATTTCTAGACTTACACCATATGTTTTAAATTTTCTTCAATTTTTTTACTTTATAAAGTTCTACTTCTTCCCTGCATGGCTTCCAGATTTGATTCCTAGCTCCACATTAATCTTTCTCAGACCCTTAAACTGCTTCTATGAAGTAGTAGAGTGTAGATATTGTAGTGGATTGTAGAGTTTGGAGTTCCACCTTTTTTTTTCTTATATGTGAATGGCTCTGGTTAGGTTACCTGACCTCTCTACCCCGATTCCTCCTTCTCACAATGTAAATCACAGAAGAACCTGTTTATAGAGCTAGAGGGAATTAAAGGAATTGCTTATGGTCTCTGAAAGTACATAGCACACAGGAAATAATATGAAAGTGACCATATGGCTGTTACTGTTGTTAAGTCAATATCCATGGTTTGATGTTGGTCTACATTTTACTGAAAGTTAATCTCCCTGATTTTTAACCCATTTTTCATTCTAGCCTACCCATATTATTTCAAAAATCATTGCTGGTAATTCTCTTTTTTAAACCTGTATACTGAGTTAGTGTTGTAGAATGTTCGTCATACCGTTAGACTTTGGTATATTTAAGTGCACTACATTATATTTTGAGGAAATATTTATGAATGCTCTATGTTCATTTTAGATATTTAAATTTTATCACAATTTTCCACTAAATTATACTGCCTTGTCCTTGACTACTTTATTTATGACCCATCTCGTACTTTGAATGCACTTGTGATTTTGTGATCCTCCTGCAGCTGTACTCTTACCAGCTCAGTATTTGACTAACTAGACAGGCTTACTGCTCCTTTCTGTATCTTTGAAATATGAGATCCTAGTGACCTTCATCTTCCACACTGAAAATGTGTTTTATCTGCATCATTGTGATGGATGGTGCTGTGAAAGGATTTTATGCCTGAAACAAAGTAGACAGACACAGGCATAGATCCTAATTAAATAGTCTGTAGCTTCAGTAAAATTTAACCCTTGTTAAGCCTCAGGTTTCTTATCACTAAAAGAAACATAGTAATTCTTTATAGGGCAGCTATAAACAAGTAAGTAAAAACCATGTATGGAAATCAGTGGGTCATGTTACTAACCCAAATAATTTACCTTAACATTTAAATTATTTGGCACTGGAGAAGCTAGACACTTAGTAAATGTACATTGTTGCCACTGCTACCAGTTGTGCTGCTGTTTCTGCTTCTGCTCCTGCTGCTGCCCCAGCTGTTACTACTTCTGTTGCTGTTATTTCTTGATGACAGGAGACCCTGCTGACTGCATATCTGTGGAATCTCAAGGCTGAGAGTTTTAGTGACAGTCCATCTGTACTGTAGTTATTTATAGTTTTGACTTACAGTTCAGTTCTGCAATATATTCTTCTCAACTATTGGGTAATTGACATCAAAATGCTGTAATTAAATATTGTACAGTTTTCTATCACCAGAATTGAGTATGATTCTGTCTGCTTTGTCTAAAGACTATGGAAGAACTCTGACTTATTGTAAACTAGTACAGAACCCTCTCTGCTTAGAAGGACATCAGTCCTTTTGAGCTGACATTTTCTTCCCTAAAGACAACCTTTTTATTAACTGACATCAAGTAGGCATTTCCAGAATTCAATAGCTGCTTATCCAACCCAATTTAATGAATACATAATTGTACTGGTCAGCAGTATTTTTATTCTTCTATAGAATGCAGAAGTCATCTTGAAAAGTAGCACATGTGTCTCCAGTTTTAGGGCATATTGAACTCAGCCATGAAATTGCTGTTGTTCCCCCTTTTCTCTGTCTCCTCTCCCTGTGTTCTCTAGGGTTCTTATATAGACTCACTGTATAAAACAAAACTGAAGCCAACTATTGTTTTATTTTCTGAGATGCTTGCCCATGCTGAAAAATTGAGAATAGCAGGATCATTCTCACCCAGTGTGGTAGTACATGCCTTTAATCCCAGCACTCAGGAGACAGGCAGACAAGACAGATCTCTGTGAGTTTGAGGCCAGCGTGGTCTACTTAGTGAGTTCTAGCAATCCAGGACTACATGGTGAGATTCATTCTCAAAAAAGGAAAAAGGAAGGAAGAAAGTCTCTTAGCCTTCTTCATGGCAGAAGAATCCATGGTAAATACATTATCTATGGCTCAAGCTTGTAAAAAGAGTCTAGTTCATTGAATAAAATATACTATAAAATACCTTTTGAGATAGCTTTCAGAAAGTACTTAGTTCTGAGTGTGATTACTAAGTCTGTGCTAAGCAGATACCCCACTATCACACTGCTCTGGTAAATTAGGTTGAAAGTTGTATTTGTTTTGTAGAGTTAAATGATGTAAAATGCGTTTATAGATACAAATATGTTTATTATTCTTTATTAACCCCTTGAATTTAAAGACTATTAGAAATGAAAATCAAAAACTGAGTTTTCTTGAATTCCTCCATCTAATTTCACAGTCCCTGAGTACTGACTTATGCTTAGCATCAGTGGTAGTCAGTAGCTGTTTCATGGTCTGGTGCAGGTAACTTCCTCTATACTCATGACACTGATGCTAGTTACCCACGTTCTGTACACAAGGCTGCCAGGAATTGTAAACATAACTGAAGGGTATGGTCTGTGTCCTTAATGTAGTATAGAAAAAGGAGCCAGAGCAGTAAAACAGGTAGTCTACACTGAAACCATGTTCCTCACAGGGACACATAATCAGCTGATTTCATATGATTTTTGTATACTACATCAAAAGTAATCCAAAAAGCCTTACATTTGAAAATAATTTTTAAAAAGGCACTCTTACTGAATCTGTGGGTGTGGGGTATGTAAGGAGCTAGTTCATTATTTCTTATTAATTTCTGACCTCAGTTGGAGGGCAGTTTCTGAACCTCGTCATAATCCAGGTTGTAGAGTCTAAATATCATATTTATTTCATATCCCAAAGTTAGTGAGAGGTAAGAAGAAAACTAGACTGATCTCTGACACATTCATTTTGGGCTCTATCCTTCTGTGAATCTCTATGTGGTGACTGTGATATGAGATACTGGGAGATCTTCTTTCTAGATCTCAGTCATTAAGATCACAAACCAAATCTTCAGGGACTCAAGCAGTGTTTCCTGATCAAAGTAGATATATTACATATATGGGCTTTGTGAGAAATTTCATGTCATAGATATGAAATGTGCATGAAGCTAAAATGGTTTCTGCCATCTTTGACTTCATCCATGACTTCCTGTAATAAGCAGGGAAGAGTGAGAGACCAAGTGAAATGAAAAGATAAATTAACTTCCTTGTAGTTCATCCATTTAAGGCAGTCTACCAGTCTCTTCCATTGATTTTGATTGATCTTCCCTAAGACTAGCCTTTTTTTTCTCTAGTATGAAATGATCTATTCATTCTGAACATGAGGGTTTGATTTGATCATCTAAAGCTAGATGATCCATTGATAAGGACATTCTTTCACCTTCTGGTACAGGACTTCATTATGGGTGATAAATCAAGAGTGGGATTCCACAGGCGGGGGGTGGGGGATGGCTATTGGTGGTCTAGTTTTTGTTACATTTTCGCGCACATTTTGTTTTGTTTGTTCCTTATCTGTCACCTTAAAAAAAATCTAGAATGATTATTTCTATTCCTTAACATGTATTTATTTCTGTGCTCGAGGTCAGACCTAGAGTTTGGAACATGCTGGCTTCTTCTCAGCTGTTTTCCTAGCCAAGTACTAGAGCCATATCCCTACCACTGAGCCTCCAGCCCAGCACATCTTAGAGAAAGCGTCCTACCACTGACCACGTTCTCATTCTACTGGATAGCTGAGTTGATGTCTAGCTGTAGATGATCAAATCAAACGCTCATGTTGAGAATAAATAGATCATTTCATACTAAAGAAAATAAGACTAGTCTTAAGGCAGATCAATCAAAATTAATGCCTAATCTGTTTTAGTTGTGGTGGAAGCATGGTAGAAGTAAAGATCATCAGGTGCTCAAAGTAGCCAATTTTGTACAGTCTCAAGGTCTGAGCCATTGATTTCAGACTTTTTCCATGGTAATAATAATAATAATAATAATAATATAATCAATAACACTTATTGATCATGTTAAGTATGCCAGATACGCTTTTAAAAATAGTTTGCATTTATTCTTTCTCAGGAATTGTTCTGTGCTCTTATTATCCTGAGCTTATGGAAAAGAAGGGTATAGTAAGCCAAATAATTTGTCATAGGTCATGTAACTGATGAGTAGATAATCTCAATTTTAGTTTTGACTGTCTGCCTTCAGAAGTAAAACTACTACGTTTTGTTGTTTCTTTGGTTGTATCTGTGATTCCAGGCGTCATTCTTCCTGCCTTGCTTGACAGCCAACAGAAGGACAAGAGATAAGCGACACATTTATATATAACACTGGGACAGTAGTCTAATCCCCCACCCCCATGTGTAGGGCATCATTCTGATACATGGCAACAAAACAAAAATAGCTAGAATGATATTTCTTCTCCTTAACATGTATTTGTTTCTGTGTAAAACATGGCAAAGAGTCACATAGAATTAGTCTTTTACCAAGATTAACCTGACAGTCACACTTATGTTTTAGGATCAAAAACACTTTGAGGCAGGGAAATTTTCCTTTTTCCTGACATGGTAATAAGAGAGCCTAATTACCAGGAAAAGGGACTGTTTAGAAACAGTAGAGTAGCCGGGCGTAGTGGCGCATGCCTTTAATCCCAGGAGGCAGAGGCAGGTGAATTTCTGAGTTCAAGGCCAGCCTGGTCTACAGAGTGAGTTCCAGGATAGCCAGGGCTGTACAGAGAAACCCTGTCCCCCAAAACAAACAAACAAACAAAAAAGAAACAGTAGAGTAGGGCTGGAGAGATGGCTCAGCGGTTAAGAGCACTGACCACTCTTCTGAAGGTCCTGAGTTCAAATCCCAGCAACCACATGGTAGCTCACAACCATCCATAATGAGATCTGATGCCCTCTTCTGGAGTGTCTGAAGACAGCTACAGCGTACTTACAATAAATAAATGAATGAATGAATAAATAAATAAATGAATAAATAAGACATTAAAAAAAGAAAGAAACAGTACAGTACAAGTGTGCTGTGCAGGCCATGTGCTTAACATGCTTCTGTGGCTTTAGCTTTATTGCTTTAATATTTTAGGCCTCAGATTTTCTCATCTGTAAGATAAGGACAGTTGTATACTGACATCTTCAAACTTCAATATATTTATCAGCTGATTGAAAAACCAAGAAAAATGGGAGCATCTTGTTCTGGGTATTGATTCTAAAGTTACCTGGATAGAAACAATGCAGAGAGTGGTTGATACCTACACGTGGATGTTCTTCAGGCATATCTTCCGTGTGCTCAAAACTGAGTTTATCATCTGTAGAAATCGTTCATACTTTATGAGTTTCTTGTTTTAGTTAATGCCTCTGACATTGTTTTGACTTGTCAAGGCAAACTTTTATGGTGGATTGTGTTTCTTTTGTCTCATAATGCTTTGTCTGGTAGACTTAAATTCTCTTGTTTCCAATTTACTAGTTGTGTTCTAAACTTTTAGGTTTAGTATGGCCATTTAAAACCATCATGGTATTCCCCTGGAGTGACCTCTGCCATCTCTTCAATTTTGTCTTTTGACTACTGTTTTATTTATGTTCTTTTTGTGAGATGAGTCTGTACTGTTTCAGTAATGTCACTGCTATCTTGTTTCATGGTCTTTTTATTTAGTTTTTTTCTATTGGGCTATCCTTTCTTTGCTAACTCCTCTTCTTCCTAAAGAGCCAAGATTCATTGTGCACTCTGCTGTCCCTGTCTTGTCTCCTGATCATAGTGGCTCATACCTTTAAGAAGCCATTGTACCATATAGATATTTCTTTTCTAAATATTTATTTCAGTAGGTTTCCTTGACAATGACCTCCTCAAGAGGAGAGACTGTTTGATTCTTGGGACTAGAATACTTAGCACACAGGTTTGTGCCCAGTATGGTAAATGTCTAGCTAAGGCATCTAGCCCATGCATCAATCTGTTTATACATCACAAAGAAAATGGTCAGAAAGATATTCTTGTGTTTCACTGTTCTTTCATAGTCTGATGCTGTCTTTTTTAGTCCTGTCTGAAGTGGTTCATGTTACTACTTTGGCTTTTGCTTCTCCCCTTGTGTGTGGCTAGAAGCACCTTGCTCACTGAGGATCGCCACAGCCTTCTTTTACCAAAAATCCTTCCATTGAAATTTACATTTATAAAACTAGAATGTGGGATACCTGAGTATTTTTGTCCTTGTGGGTCCTTCCCTTGACTCATATCATATATGTGTATAGTATGAGATAACTCTCAGAAGAGCATACAACTATAATTGAATCACAGTGTTTACCTCTTGTGTTAAGCAGATGATCTGCGAAAAATGATCCATGCATTTTATTTAAACTGTAGAGAAAGGGTTTTTACCTATAGAAATTATTTTTGAATCATTTATTTTCTGTATATGAGTACACTAGCTGTCTTCAGAGGGCGTCAGATCCCATTATATAGATAGTTGTAAGCCACTATGTGATTGCTGGGAATTGAACTCAGAACCTCTGGAAGAGCAGCCAGTGATATTAACTGCTGAGCCAACTCTCCAACCCTAACATGTTGAATTTATCAGAGATCTATTTCAGCAGGTTTCCATGGGGAAATAGTAATAAAAATTATTTATTTTCAAATCATGTTGAAATTAACACTAATGTTCTTTATAATGAAATCTTCATGCTTGTTTAGAATAGTACACTACATTCTATAAAAAGCATAGTACGCACTCAAGAGTTGTCATATAATTGGCTACTAGTCAGAACTTTGAGCTTAGGAAAGTGACTACATCTCAAATTATAACTATTTCAGCAAGTATCTTTAATATATTTAATTTAGGTAACAATTCTTTTTCTTTTCCATAAATATGAGTGAAATAGTATGTTTATTTAAGTTTATGAACCTTTAAAAAAGTTTATGAATCTTAATGTATGTTTTGTTGTTATAAAATTGTAGTATAATTTTCATTGATAAGTTTATAATTGTGAAATTTATAGTATATTTCTCGTTTGTTTTAGAGTTTTTTTCTAAATCCTAATGATGATTACATTTTTGCCTTTAAAGAGATTACTAGTATGTTAAATGCACAAAGTGGGAGGTTTGAGATAATAAGCCTCTTAGACCTAGTTTTAATAACTCCTTAGTTTCTTAGCTGGTAACATGAAGACTAGGGAAAGTCTTTAGCAGCCGTGTGATGCGGGGGTTGAGAGGACTCACTCTGACCAAGTGAAGTGCTATAGATATGTCAGGGTGATTAACAGTGGTGTTTGCAGCGGGCGTGGGGGCGCACGCCTTTAGTCCCAGCACTCAGATTTCTGAGTTTGAGGACAGCCTGGTCTACAGAGTGAGTTGCAGGACAGCCAGGGCTACACAGAGAAACCCTGTCTCAGAAAAAAAAGGAAAAGAAAAAACAAACAAACAATGGTGCTTGCTAGGATTTCCTATGTTAGAGTAGAATGGAAAAAAATCTTAATATTTTTAAATACTTTCTTGTTGCAACAGCTTGTTGTGGTTTTTCAGACTAAATTTAAGATGTTTAAATGCTTAGAAATGAAAGTCTTACAATAGATTAATTTTAGAACTTAATAAAAAATATAACTTTACTTTTTCAGGCAACTGTTTTCTTTACATATAATCTTAAAGTTTTCAAATTTTTTCTATGTACTTCATTAAAGCAATGAAGTTGTACTGTATAATTTACATATGTATACTGTTATTCAATTAAAAATTTTTAATTCCCAAAACATAGAAATTAAAGTGTTTTAATTTTCTTTGTGCAAATTTTAGTTTTTCAATTTTAAACTAATTGTAAATTATTATAGTATACTTCTAGCATGGTGGTTCAACAAAAATTATCCATTTTCTTACACTTTTATCTAATAAGTACAACATAGGTAATTTCTATACTTCTTTGCTAATATCTAAAAAAGCATTAACAATTATAACTATTTCTCCCTTTTTGGTGGTAGCAATATGGATTAATATTAAGTGCAGAATTTTCTGTACGTGAAACAGATTCTTTAGCACTTAGCTATAACCATATGTATATATCCTGATTTTTAAATTGTATTCTTTCAAGGGAGGGTGTATGCTAATACTCCATGTTTCATTGACTAACCATGGAAAAGGCCATTAGGATAGTTTATTATCTACTAGATACCTTCATTTTTGTGCATGAAATTTGTTATAATAGCTTTATGTTAAATGTTACTCTTTATATGTAACTACTTAGTCTTCATAAAATTATAAGTCACTTTAACTTTTAATGTATTTCAAGTCAGGTTACTTCTATATACATCTTAAAATCAAATTTAATTATTTAGTCCTCAAGAGTTTCTAAAACAAAGGCCCTTTTAAAATTTAGAATTTTGCTTTTATATTATATTGGTTTTTAAAAACAAAATATGGAGATGCCATATGTCTGTTAAAATTAAATTTTTTAGCAATCAAGAATTTTTAAAATATGTTTTGAATGGTGGATTTTATGAGGATTTACCCTCAAAATTCTTTATTTTTTCCCCCTTTGGTTTTGGTTTTTTGGGGGTTTTTTTTCGTTTTGGTTTTAGTTTTTTTTGTTTTTCTTTTTTTTTGTTTGTTTGTTTGTTTGTTTTTTGTCTTCAGAATAATTTATTGTATGTATATTGCAATAGGTTTGTCACATTTGAGTTTTGCACTTTGAGTAGATCAAAGTTATATCTTACTTTTTATGCCCTAAGATCAGTAAAATCTAGTGTAAATTGTACATATAGGTCTTTTGGTTGCTTTCTATTCTTAAAGTGTTTCTTGGAAGTTGTTTTACTAATACGTTTTTTTTTCTCCATACATCCAAACAACGAAGCCTAATATTTCGCCCAATCACCCAAGCTTTATACTGAATCCTAGTAGTTCGTTTTGTAACTAACTTAGCAAAAAGAAACAGTTTCTTAAATTCTATTTTTCTTAGATAGGAAGGAAATGCATGCGCTTTTTCTTGATCTGGGGATTATAGCAGAGGGCCTCAGTCTGGTTTGGCAAGCACACTATCACTGAGCCAAGGTCCTGTCCTGAAGTACAGTCATTCATGCATTTAGCACAGACATTCTGCCTGTTGTTTGTTTACATTATTAAGTCTTTACAGCATCAGTCAGTTCTACTAGAGACTGTACATTGCTTTAGATTTACATTTTAATTAAGCATGCCAAAAAAAACCTTTCATATTTTCTAACTGTAAATATAATATAAAATAATCAAAACTTATTTTGTTTTTAAGAATAAAAACTGAAGCTCCCACTAAGGGACAAGAACCTGTGTCTAAGGTAAAGTTTGTTTTATTTCATAACTTCATACATTTTTTTCATTTGAAAGAATTGTTGCCACAATTTTGCAAAAATTTCAGTTGCAAATGAATGTCAGTAACAATTATTGTTGTATGTAGTATAAAAATAATTGAGACTACAAATGTCTCACTTTAACGTAAAATTGTCAGGTGTTTTTGTTTTGACAAAGAGATCATATATTTTGATTTGTCTGTTGCTTAGTTAAACTATTGAGTGATGGTAAATTTGTGAGTTAAATTCCAACCTCAGTCCAACCTCAGGCAAACCTCAGTCAAACCTCAGGCATTTAACACAGTAGAATTTAGTACTTCCACTTGGCCAGATATAACAAAGTTTTAGAATAAAAGGTGTGTGTGTGGGGGGGGGGTTGGTGAGATGGCTCAGCAGGTAAGAGCACCTGACTGCTCTTCCAAAGGTGATAAGTTCAAATCCCAGCAACCACATGGTGGCTCACAACCATCCGTAACAAGATCTGGCTCCCTCTTCTGGAGTGTCTGAAGACAGCTACAGTGTACTTACATATAATAAATGAAATAAATCTAAAAAAAAAAAAAAAGGTGTGTGTGTGTGTGTGTGTGTTATTTTCAGTATGAATTTCAGTATTTCAGCGTAGAATCACCATGTAAACATCACTTGCTAGACGGTCTAGTAGGTCTTCCTGATCATCTAAAAATAGTTGTGAGCTTCCCTTTTCTTTTTTAACAGTGGTTTGTTTTTAATTCTGTAATTTTTTTGGCCACTTAGTAGAATGAAGAGAGTCAGATAGAGCATTTTTTAAACACCATTTTTTTTTTAACCATAGAAAGTGATCTTTGGGGACTGGTGAGATAGCTCAGCAGTTAAGAGCACCGACTGCCCTTCCAGAGGTCCTGAGTTCAAATCTCAGCAACCCCATAGTGGCTTACAACCATCTGTACAGCTACAGTGTACACATATACATAAAATAAATAAATCTTTTTAAAAAAAAAGGAAATTGATCTTTGGTTTAAAAGGTTTTTAGCTACAAATATGTGTATTTATTGGATGTTGCATTTTCAGATTGGTTTCTTCTTGAATGAGTTTCATTGGTTGTGGTTTTTTAGGAATCTGTCCATTTTTACCTAAGATGCTGAATTTATGTTGAATGTAGTGTAGTGTTGCTTGTGGTGTTTCTGATTGTCCTTTTAAATACTTGTGGGATGTACAGTGATGTCTCTTCTTTTGATCTTGATAGTGACAATGTAGCCCCCCCCATACTGTTCTTGTTTTACATTGTTATACTCTATAAAGACAGAGAATGTAATTTTGTGCTTTATGTGGTTTATCTTTTAGAGTTATTGAAAACGTTAAAGTTGATTATATGTTTTTATTTTACAACTTTTAATGATTTTTATTTCTTATTAAACCTTTTTTTTCTCTTTGATTTAAAGACCTTTCATTATATCTCATGTTATACAGATTTTTGTTATTGTTTTTATTTTAAAATGTTTTCATTTTGGAAGATACGTTTGTTGAATATAGATTTCTGGATGGAGAGTTATCATTTTCTTCAGTTGTTTCGAGTTCTTGACAAGATGTCTGATCATCATTTCTCTGTTTATACTTGGACATTTTTTTTGGGTTTTCCCTCAAGATTTTATCGTCATTTGTGACCTGTTTGGACTTGATGTGCCTAAGTCAGATGCTTTTGCTTATTTATATGCAAATCTATTGGTGCCTTTTTATAATTATGGTAATTGATACTTTCAACTGTCTCTTATCTGCTAGCTTTCAGATTATATCTATTAAAACAACTTGATGTTAGCCCTTGTAAGCCTTTTGCTGGTTTCCAATACCCAAGTCATTCATTCTTCTAATTTTCATTTTCTTTGTTTTTCAGTTTGGATATTTTCTGTCCTGACCACCCAAATTGTGCAACTGGGTTTTCAGTTGTGCCAGTATACTGACAAGCCCATCCATGAGTGCACATTTAAGCTTAGTTTTTGAACTGTTTTCTGATTATCACTTAGTATTCACTACTGAAATTTACATTATACTGCCCATGCATGCTGCTCTTCTCCCGGCCCCCCCCCCAACTAAAGCATTTAACCAATCAATTGTAATTTAAACTTTTTGGGCTGGAGAGATGGCTCAGCTCTTCTTAAGAGCTGCTCTTGGAAAGAACTGAGGTTCAATTCCCAGAAGCCACATATTGTCTTAAAACCCTCTGTAACTCCAGTTTAAGGGAATCTGATGTCCTCTTCCAGCCTCCATGGGTTCTAGGCATGCACATGGTACACAGACATACAATCAGACAAAACACCCATACACTTAAGTATTTAAAAAGTTTTAAGGGAGTGGGTGGGTAGACAGATGGTTCAGCACTTACTTGTTCTTGTAGAGGACCTACCTGGGTTTGGGTTCCAGCACCCACCTGGCAGCTCAAAACCACCTGTAACTCTAGTTCCAGGGTATGCAACCCCCTTTTCTGACCTCTGTGAATACCACACATGCATGTGGTGTACATATATATATACAAACAAAACATTCATGCATATAAATAATCTATCTTGAATTAACGTATTTTTCTGTTGGAAGTACTTGGAATATAGCTCGGCTGGTAGTGTTTGTCAGGCATGCATGAGGTTGAGAGTTCAATCCCCAGCAGCCACATAAAGAGCCAGTTGTCATAGCACATACTTCTAATCTCATCCTGAGATAGGCAGAAACAGGTGGATCTCTGGAACTTGATCTGAGCCTCATCAGTAAACTCTAGGTCCCAAAGAAAGACCCTGTTTCAAAAAATAAGGTAGAGGACATTTGAGGAAAATATTCTATGCTGACTCTAGCCTCCACACGCATGCTCATATATCTATACCTTCATCCATGAACATGCACAGGCACAAAAGTAAAATTTGTCCCTCTGATAATTCCTCTATCTGGATTGTGCTGAGTCTAGTTCTTTGTCATCTAACAGTATGCATCCTGCCCTCCTAGCTTTTCAGTTAAATATTTGGTTGGAAGACATGTGTAGGACTGAAGAGAACAGTATGTGTAGTACATACCATCTTTTGTTTTAGGCCATTCACAAGGGGCTTAGGTCTGTCTAATCAGGGACTGAATTCAATTTGAGTTTTCTCATTGCTAATGGGAAATCCTGTGAGAAACAGGGTCTTCCTATGGGACTTCGGGTTTACTGAAGAAGCTCAAATCCAACACCAATAGCATCTCCCCTTTATTCTTTCCTATTAGCAGTCATATTTAACTAGAATAAATCATCAAACATTTATTTGATTTCCCTGCTTTTGGTATAAGGGAAGCCACTTTTTCAATGTACAAATCAGATTTCTTAAGTATGCTTAAATATATGTATATTGAACCTTTTGTTACATTTTATTTTACTTGTATGTATTTGTGTCTGTGTGCACCTGTGTGAGCAGGTACGCACAGAGGCCAGGAGGCAGCATCAGATACCCTGGAACTAGTTATAAGCATTTAAGAGCCACCTACTGTGGGTGCTAGATCAGAACTCCAGTCCTCTGTAAGATCAGCAAGCATTCATAACTGCCAAGCAATCGCTCCTGTTCCTCTCACCCCATTCTTTTCATTTATTGTATATTTTGACACTGTGATGACTTATAGTAATTAAATTTTTACTTATTTAGACCACCTCCTCTGTCATCTGTTCCTCTATACCCATCATTCCACAGGGATAGAATTAGAGCAAGCCAAATGAGGCCTTCACATCTGGGCCACAAGTAAAGAAATGAAGTCTCAAATTTTTAATAAGTAAATTAAGTACTCATTTAATTCACTACTTTAAAGCATCACTCTAAGTGCAGAATAATTCACAATGAGCATAATCTGAAAATTTTAAAGACGGAATCTTGTTTTGTTTTTATATTTCCTGCCTTTGTAGGGCAGATAATGAAAGATACCCACTTGCATTTGACATTTTCCTCTGATGCTCCATGTTGAGTCATGAGAGAAGCTGGCAGGTTGTTCTCATTGATCATAGCTTCAATCTGTAGTAGTGCTATGCAAACAGAAACATTCATTTAATTACAAATCTTTGTTGAATTTTAATATAGTTAGTAAGTGTAGATAGTACTTATATAGTATAAATGCAATTTTTATTAATATAATTGACCTATTACAAATGAAACTTGAAAAAAACTTATTGTTAAATAATTTTTGAAAAGTTACTTTCTTAGTAGGAAAATTGACAGTTTCTCTATTTACAGCAGTGATTACAGCCATATGTTAGATGGTTCAAAGCAGGTAATGTTCACCTATCCCTCCAGCCTGGCATTCCCACACAAAGACACAAAGACACAAAGACAGGATCTTACTCCACCTGGGGTTTTCTCTGCTATAAATTCATTGAATACATTTCTGGGTGTTGTTTATTTCTCAGTTACTTCTTTCTTTTTTTTTTTTTTTAAGATTTATTTATTATATGTAAGTACACTGTAGCTGTCCTCAGATACTCCAGAAGAAGGCATCAGATTTCGTTAAGGATGGTTGTGAGCCACCATGTGGTTGCTGGGATTTGAACTCTGGACCTTTGGAAGAGCAGTCGGTGCTCTTAACCACTGAGCCATCTCTCCAGCCCTTCTCAGTTACTTCTAACCTATGGATTCTTGACTTTGGTCTCTTTCATCATGTCCCAAAGCTACTGAGATTTTTGATAAAGCTTGGTTATTGCTTTTCGTTTGTTTTCTCTTTTAATGATACCTGAATGCAGTATGTCCTTAGGATTCTTCTCCATCCCTGCTGTTCTGTTCTCTGCTTCATCTAGTCTGTGATAAGTTGCATTGTGCTTATTATTTTATTATATTTTTCATTTCTACAGTTGCCTTGCTTTCTTGTGTTTCTGAGTTGTGGCTTATGTGTCCATTGGGATGGATATCTTTCCCAGTTTACTTAGAAGTAGACAGCCTTCTCTCTGAGGGCTCAGTCTATAGTACTACTCCAAGAATTAATAGACAACAAAACAAGGCATGGAAATAGAATTCAAATCAATTAAAGCCTGGCACAGGCCAGCAAGGTGGCTAGCAGGTAAAGGCACGTGCCACCAAGCCCATAAGACAGACTCCTGAGAATTGTCTTCTTATCTCAGCACATGCACATGTAGTAAGTCTGAAACTTACTACATAACAGAGGATACACTTGAGCTTCTGATGCTCCTGCCTGTACCTCCTGCTGCTAGGCTACCACACTTGGTTTGTGTCAGGTTGGAGATGGACCCCAGGGCTTCATGGGTGCTAGGCAAACACTCTGCCAACGAAGCCATCTAAGCCCTATCCCAGGCCCAGTAATCCTAATGTCAACGTTCTTCAGTGAAGTTGAGGTGAAAGACCACTGATCTATAGATGGGAGATGAAACTGGAATGGTGAAAATGAACACGATCAGCCGGGCGTGGTGGCGCACGCCTTTAATCCCAGCACTCGGGAGGCAGAGGCAGGCGGATTTCTGAGTTCGAGGCCAGCCTGGTCTACAGAGTGAGTTCCAGGACAGCCAGAGCTACACAGAGAAACCCTGTCTCGAAAAAACAAAAATAAAATAAGAGTAAACATGAAATAAAAGGACAGGCAGATAAAAAGAAGTGTTAAGCTTTTATAAAAGGGGGGGAAATGAAGAATACAAAGAAAAAGCAAAAAAGAGCGTGAAGCCAGAGGATACAATTTTTTTTAAAAGATGAAGAATTTTAGAGCCTCTTTTTTTTTTTTTTTTTTTAGTCCTCTAATACTGGAGGAGACTGGTAACTGATGGTTTGAACCAGGAATCTATTCTCTTTTCCATTCTTCTGTCCTGGGTTTGGTGTCTCCTAGTGCTGAATTTTCTTTGTGTACTAGGAACCACTGATGGCCACATCTTAGTTCTATGGACAGGTTCTTACTTGCTCCCAGTACCTTTCAGTCTGTGTGCCCTTTGAGTGATGAGCATCCAAGTTGAGGAATTTTCTTAAGAGCATCAAAGAGTAGAGGGAACAAACTAACATATTCCAAAGAGATCTGAGGGAACCAGTTTCAGAGCCTGCTTAGCAGTGGATCACCCTGGGGATGGGAAGGAGGCAGCTTAAATTTCTCATTCTTGCTAGCATCAGACCTTACATAGCAAGGAGCACCTCCAGAGTCTGAGCAATCTGCCAATTGCAGGCTATCATCTCCCCAGTGATCCTAAGTCCCCAAATTGTTATATACGGAGGTCACTGATCATTGACCCTTCCTGCTGCCTAAACTACTTAGCATATTTGTACACCTTGCATTCTCTTCTCTGTGTTAGTGTCTCCAGGCACTCTAACTTGTGATTCTCCCTTGGCTTTTCGTTTCCAGAGTATTTCAGTCCCAAACAGGTTCCATCTCAAGGTGTGATATATTGTAGTGTAGTATAGGGGTGTTGTAAAATGGATTTCTTCTCCAGTGCTGCTCCTGCCATACAGGAAAAGTTAAGTTTTCCTACTAAAATTTTTTACCAGATTTAAGATTTGTGAAGATTGTAGTCTTATCCTGTGCTAGGACTACTTACTATCTTATCTTCAGCAAGTTGCCTGCCTGGCTGTCTTTGTGGATTTAGCTTCTACTTCGTTCTCTGGGAGGAATGTGCTAGAGCTGAGGTCTGCTTGCTCTTGTTGCTTATATGGTTTTTGTGTCTCCAGCACTACAGCCGCCATCTTTCTTATTTAATCCCTAGTGTTTTGCCTCTTCCTCCCTTCAGAGTAAAATCTACTGGGCACTTACAGAGTCACATGTAGATTGCTTCCAAGAACCTGCCTTTTGTTTGTTTTTGAGACAAGGTTTCTCTGTGTAGCTCTGGCTGTCCTGACACTCTCTTTTGTATACCAGGATGACCTTGAATTCACAGAGATGAACCTGCCTCTGCCTCTCAAGTATTGGGATTAAAGGCCTGTATCACACATGCCTAGCCAAAACTACCATTTCTAATCCAGACGTCCTGTATTATATTTTGAGTAGATATTTTATCTGTGGTAAATCATGTGCTGATGATGGAAAATGTTCTTTGTTTTTTGTTTTTGTATTTTTGGTTTTCACTGATTGTTTTTTACATTCTGAATGGTTTCTATAGAATGTTGATGTGCTACATTATATGTCAGTCTTTTTTTTTTTTTTTTGGTTTTTCGAGACAGGGTTTCTCTGTGTAGCCCTGGCTGTCCTGGAACTCACTTTATAGACCAGGCTGGCCTCGAACTCAGAAATTCGCCTGCCTCTACCTCCCAAGTGCTGGGATTAAAGGCGTGCGCCACCACGCCCGGCTTAGTCTTACTCATTAATACTGGCCTTAATTTTATCTGTGATGCATAGGAGTTTCCAAAAAATAAAAATTCTTGCTTGATTTTGTTGCTAACTGTTGCTTGATATGTCAAGTTCACTTTATGAAATATCTACTGAATATGAAAATACTTATAGTTTGGCTTTCCTTTAAAATGAAAGTGACGGGGCTGGAGAGATGGCTCAGCGGTTAAGAGCACTGACTGCTCTTCTGAAGGTCCTGAGTTCAAATCCCAGCAACCACATGGTGGCTCACAACCATCCCTAATGAGATCTGATGTCCTCTTCTGGGGTGTCTGAAGACAGCTACAGTGTACTTACATATAATGAATAAATAAATCTTTTTAAAAAAATGAAAGTGACATTTTCTGGGGGTTTGGGGGGTAGTTTGTGTTCAGTTCACAGCACAGCCATAGACTCTGGTGCTTTAAATATTTGCACAGAATATGGACAAGACATGAGTTCAGAGACTGAAACCTAAGACTGTAGGGTATATAGCTCAGTAGAGCTCCACTGTACAGTGCACATAGTCCTGGGCTATCCTCAGCACTTTAATAATAATAATACATATTTCTACTTGTGTTTGGTAATGGAGAATACAGTGGCTGCTGGTACATTTTGGGTGCTTTTGTCTTGATTTGTGTTATGGTGCCAGCATTTTTATTCCTCACTAGTCTTATACTAAGAATTGTGACTTCACTTAATTCCTGAAAACTAAGATGGATTCCCTGGGTGTCTGTGAATCATATTTTGAGATTTTAATGTGAATTTACCTCCTGAATTTGTGTGCATACAACCTTCATACTTTGCATGGATATTGTTTAGACTTTGCTGCAGTGAAATCCGTTTGTGCTAATGCTGAGGTGAGGGATTTTATGAAGAGATTTCCCATACACATAGTCTTTAAAGGGAGTGGGTGTTTTGTGACTGATTAGTGTCTCCAATCAAAATCCCTCATGCTGTTCTTTGCTGTTGTTCTGATTCTCACCTAGTCTTGATGAGATAGTTCAGAGAGCTGACTGTTTACCTCTGGGGTAAGGGAGGAATCTCTAACTTTTGTGAGTTGGAGAAAGAGCAGTTAGATTCCCAGAAGTTCCTGTGCATCAGTTTTTCCTTTCACATGCTCAGCATTAGAGCAGGTTTCTCTAAAAGCCTCGCTCGCCTCTGAGACCCTCTGTCCAGAGCCACTCGCTCCCTCACGGCCTTCCTGCCAGCATCCTGCTGAGGCCTCAGCATTTCAGCCACTTGCCAGCTTTGAAACGTTGCTGACTTGTCTTTACTAATAAGCATGGTTGGTATTTTCTTGTTTTTTATTGAATGAAATTGCCTAATTCTCAGGTACAAATTTTAGTGGAATTGGGTGTAAATAAGGACATAAATGTGACTCATGTCACAGGCTTGAAGCAGTCTGCCATGGGCTATGTCCTTGGACTTCGTGCTCCCTCTACTTCTCAGTTGTATAGACATCACTTGTGATATATATCTATCTTTTCATACCTGTGGCTTGACAGTGGAAGAATTAACATAATTCTTAAATATGAAATAAAAACTTCAAGTGTTTTTTCTAAGTATCTGCAATATGTGTAAGATCCTGGGGGGGTGGTATCTTATTCATATTCAAGTTTCAAATAGTTTTCTGCTTGAATATCTTCTGCATTTGAAAACCTTAGTAAGGAAAATAGGCAACATCTCACTCTGTGGTCTTTAGTGATCCGGAACTCAGTATGAAGACCAGGCTGCCCTTGCACTCACAGAGATCTACCTGCCTCTGCCTCCGAAGGGCTACGATTAAAGATGTGAGCTACTACATTCAGCTAGGAAATAGTTCTTAATAAAGATGGGGACTGCTTTTTTACTTTAATTCAAAACTTTATGGTATACTGAAAATGTTATATATTTGAAAAGCCTTTTCTATTAAACACTTAAGATTGAAAAATTCATTTTCTGTTCCTTTGGTGTATTAGCTTGCACAGTTAAATTGCTCTTATCCAGAACATTTAGTGGAGGAAGAGGAGGAGGAGGAGGAGGAATTGTTTAGCCATGAATGTAAAAATGTTATTGTTTCAGGAAACAACAAGACGTAGTACAGCTGAAGGAGAACCAGGAGCATCACATTCTGAAAGGTAAGAATAAAGGAAAAATGAGTCTCTTGATCAGGTTTATTGAAAAAAATTAATACTTGAACTAAATTATATTTCACTGACAACTGGCAAAGAGTTATGTGAATTCATTACTTTTGAAATGACTTTTAATGAAAGCTTAAACTTTTATAAATTTAAGTTTCTTAAAGTATTGTACATAAAATAGTAGCATTTTGAATACTATGCTAAATATTTCCTCTATTAAATGAAAACAGTTATAAGATACTATAGGTTATGAGATTCAACAGTTAAATTGTAATTTCTCATTTCTATCTTTGTATTTTATAGTAGGCTATTTGCTAATCTGTTGAGAATAACATCCTACCCCACAAAAAAATAAAATATTGAGGCCTTATCAAGATGTTTTTCGTTTTCACTAGTAAAATAATCTGGCCTCCTTACATCTTTATCCTAGAGTTCTGAGCAAAGAAAGAAGTTGAACAAAATTAATTTTACAAATTTGAAAGGAAGAAAAATGTGGGTTTTATCTGTGACTAGTAAACATATGAAAATGAGCTCAGAACAAATAATTGATGAGTTATAATTAAGATGGTTGGATGTAATAGTCAGAATCTTTCTGAGAGACTTATAACGTGATTGTCTGATACATGGACAAAAATGTCTTTTACAGTAGCAACATAAATGAGACATGGATGGAGACAAGCAATGTTAACTAAACTAGCTTTCATGAAAGACCATTTTTCACATAATTTTTTCCATGATTTAGTTTAGTTGAAAATCTCTATGGGGTGTAGTTGGAAACTAACAGTATTTCCCCAAGGTTGGTCTAAATGCAGATCAATACAGCAAAGTAAGTTGCAGAGAAATTGCTTTGTATGTTTAGTGTTCTCATAGTAGATGACACCCAATTATCCTCACTGGGGTAGCCACTCAGCACATTGAAAAAAAAAGTATTCAAATTCTGGATGTATTAACTATTATAATTAGGAATATATGGTAACTTGTTTTTGTTAAAGTAATCATCCTTAGATCTACATAAGTGGCTCTACTATTTTATGATTCATTTAATTATTCCAGTTTACATACCAGGGTCAGAGAAATATGTGTACATACATCTAAATATGTATGTACATAAACATTACTCACACATATATACATTCCTTGCATATGTTTTCAAGTATATGAAGTTATCAAAAATCAGGAAAATGTTTGCGAATGCTGATTTGATTTTATATAGGAAAGATAATCTAAGCATAGAGTATATAAAACATAAAAGAAATTAGACTTTTCCATAGATTGTTTATGTTAGGTACTTTTACTGAATATTAGGGACACTTAATTTGATCCAGACACTGTCAGAGCTTGATCAGACAACAGCAGTCACTCCTAGGACAAAGACAGCTGGAAGGCACTCAGTTTTCAGGTTCCTTTTTATTTGTGGCTCCAGCATTTCTTAGAGTTTTGCCTTAGCCTTCTCCTAACTTCTAAGAGAATAGCCAGGGCTTAGGGACCTATCTGATTGGGTAGTAAAGTCTCTTTAACATGTTTTACATCTGAGTATGCCTTTATTGGGGTTACATAGTTTTATGAACAGCTAATAAGCAGCTTTGTTTTTCAGTAAGCAGGATAAAGTTCCTTCATCAGAAGAAGGCACTGGGTGTGATGCAAGTGTATGTGAAGCTGCAGCAACAGACTGTGAAAGAGATGTAACAATTTCACATACAGAAAACGTAAGCAGCTCAAAGAACATCTTGAGTCATGATCCAGATGTTGGAACAGATACTATGGAAAAGGAAGAACAAACACATCATGCTTGTCAGGAAATGGAGCTGAAGGTGGACCAGAGTTCAGAAAGCACAGACCCATGTGACCAGAGCAAAGAGCACGATCCCACTGAAGCTGAACTGTCTTCAGAGACTCATCAGGATTTGCAGTTAACACCAGGGGATGTTGGCATTGATCAATTTCTGAGGCAAGGAGATGAACCTAAATCTGTGAATTCTGATGCTAGTGAGCAAGGCAGTGTTCGCTTGGAACCTTTGACGCCATCAGAAGTACTTGAGTATGAAGCCACAGAGATACTCCACGATGGTGATGATCCTTCAGCCAAAACCAGTGACACAGTATCTGATCAAACAGGTGGCAGTCCTGGAGGAAGTAACCCTTGTAGAGCAGAGACAGCAGTAGACTTGGCAGATGGAAAGGAAAGAAGCTGAAGTGACATAGTCATTCCAAGTTTCATTCCCAACAGCACTTGGAAAAATACTGTCTAGTGAGCTCAGGAGTGCCGTGGTAGAGGGCAGCACAGGGAGATCTGAGGAGGTCCGTCATACACTTCACCTGTGTGTTCAATCAGTTTACCAGTAATAGCATGGTTAGTATGAATTTCCACATTTTTAAAAACCTGAACAGAACTTTAGTAAAAACTAAGTTTGTCACCCAAAGGTCTCTTAGCACTTTTTGATGAAATCTTGTTTACCAATATGAAATTATTATAAGACTAATAGCTATGTTCATCAGACTTTTCAAACTTTCATTAGTACTAAAAGTCCTCATCACCTGAATATTCCTTTTAGTAAACTTAAAGGAAGAGAGAGATTTAAAACCATGCATTTTTTGAAAATATCTTTGAACTGCCGATCAATTGTTACTGTTAATGAAGGCTTTGTTTTTAATATGATCCTGGTGATAAAGCATGCTTAGAGTGCTAAATTGGCCTGTTGAGAACTTGGATGAATATAAAAATTAAGTTTGGATTTAATATAACATTCCAATCTGTCAGAAGCATGCAAACAGAATTTTAGAATCTGTGCACCTCCATACAAGTGTTAGCCTGCCAGGCTGTCAGCTTACCTTTATTAAACTTTCAGTGAAAGTGAAATTATGAAAATATAAGTTTATATTTGTGCATTTAGTCAGTGTATAAGCTGTGCATAACCCCACCCCAGGCCCTATGAACTAGTTGTATAAAGTAGAAATCTGTTATTGAAGCTCTTAAATAGATATTATGCTTTTAATATTATTTCAATGATTTTTAGCAATAGACCCATAAAAATGGTCTGGAAACCAAACCAAAGTATGGTAGAATGTAGGCAAAAAGAATTGACCTAAAAACATGCCTCCACATGTACTCAACTATGTTAAGGGACTTCCTTAATTGTAAAAGTTGAAACTTCAAATGGGACCCTAAAGCATATGTTTAAAAAAAAAAAAAAAAAGTTTGTGGAAATTAGCCTAATTTATCCATGTCAGCTATTAAGTTGATTTTTAGATATAGAAATGAGTATAACAAACAATAATTTCATTTTAAGTACTAATAAAATTTTATTTTAAATGCTGCATTTTTAATTCTTAAGATGTACTTTGAATTCTTAAACTGTTTAATTGAATGTTAAATGTTTTCAAGGCCTGTTAAAATTCTGTTGTATATAGTAGTTTTTGAGCAGATATTTGCAATAAAAACCTGTCTTTGAATAATTTTATATTCAGATTCCTGTTTGGCTAGCCTGTCTTTGGTGCTGTCGTGTGCATTGGTAGGCAGTAGTTCTTATATGGTAAGCTCCATTCTATGAGCTTTACTAACTGAAAATACAAGGGACACACTGCTAATACTTACACAGTGATTCTTTCACATCAAGAGAAAGAATAGTATTGTACATTTATTTTCCTTATCAATTTAAAGAGGTTGAATAGGAACACATAATTGTTTTCTTGAACATTGAAAGAGAGCTGGTTTTTTCATCTTTCCTGCTTCCAAGACAAGTTATAACACAAATCCACCACAGGAAACTAATTTGCAATATTATAAAACTTTCGAAGCCTGGCGTTGGTGCACACGCCTTTAATCCCAGCACTCGGGAGGCAGAGGCAGGCAGATTTCTAAGTTCGAGGCCATCCTGGTCTACAGAGTGAGTTCCACGACAGCCAGGGCTGTACAAGGAAACCCTGTCTGGAAAAACCAAAAAAAAAAAAAAAAACTATGCCCAGGCATAGAAAATAGTTTAACTATATGAAGACTACTTTCTTAATAGCATTCAGTTTCTTGTCAAGCCTGTTTTTTTATACTATAAAACTCGTGTACAAAACCCTTATATCAAAATAAGTCTCCAAAGTATCTAATTCCTTGAGCTTTGTAGAGTTTGCATCTCTACCCAATAGCCATATTCAAAGTCACTGATGTGCCCTGTGTGAGAAGGACCCAGTGTTGGACTCTTAGTTGTTCACCCAGAAAGTGAAGTAGTAGGGGAGAGAGGACAATGCTAAGCCTTGTGCTTAGCAGCTTATGTGCTATACCCTCTTACATAGTTCTCATACTTGCTCCTGAGTAGTCAGGAACTAACAATTCAGATACAAAATCAGCCTTTGAATAATAGTGAGCAGTCTAGAAGCAAACATGTCCACAGTGAAACTAAGGTCTATGTGGTTTGTAGCATAAAAACAGGGAATATGTAACTACTGAGCCTGTTTGTGTAACTATTTACAAAGCAGCATGCTGGGTACATGTGGTTACATACACCTACTTTGAGTTTGGATAAAGGCTAGGCTGTACTCAAGTGACCTCACCTCAGAAGATGCAAGGTGCCTTGTAGGTACAACACTTTAAAGACATTAAGAAGCATCATATTGCTTTGTGGGGTTTTCTTTTTATATTAAAACTGAGTACTTTTGTTCTTAGGTTATTCTCTTTTGTATCCTTTCAATGTTTTAAGGAAGACCTTGTAAGGTTTTTTCATCCAATGAATTTTTTTTTAATTTGTGTGATGTAGGACTGGAGGTGTGCACATGTGATAGGGGGTATGTGGAAGTCAGGGGAAATCTCGAATAAATTCTCTACCTTTATGTGGGTTCCTGGGGTAAACTCAGGTCACCAGTCTTATACAGCAAGCCCCTCTTCTTGCTGAGCCATCTCTCTAATTCTCATCCCATGAATAAAGAATTATCCTAAACATTACTAAAAAAAAACTGAATATATATAAATGTATGTGTGTGGCACGCGCTCTCACACACACACACACACCCTGGCTGTACACACAAAAGTGAAGAAAACAATACCCAGCAGTCACTACATAAGATTACAATGCCAGGACTCAGCCTAACTTGGCCTTGTTCTGAAGCTGGTGTTTCTACTACACCTACAATTACATTTTCTAGCACTAAATATTCTCTTATTAAAAAGCTTTTTGTCGAGCCGGGCGTGGTGGCGCACGCCTTTAATCCCAGCACTTGGGAGGCAGAGGCAGGCAGATTTCTGAGTTCGAGGCCAACCTGGTCTACAGAGAGAGTTCCAGGACAGCCTGGGCTACACAGAGAAACCCTGTCTCAGAAAAAAAATAATAAAGCTTTTTGTCAGATAACTCTTATTTGGTGAGTAAGTATAGTTTCGTTTATCATTTCACAGTAGTTATACATATGAAATCAGATTTTTTTTTACTTTATTAAAAGTATATACTTTTAATTGGATATTTTATTTGTTTACATTTCAAATATCCCATTTCCCCTCTGCAAACTCCCTATCCCATCTGCCCTTACCCTGCTTTGAGGGTGTTCACCCACCCACTCCCACCTCACTGCCCTAGCATTCCTCTACACTGGGACATCAAGCCTTCACAGGACCAAGGGCCTCCCCTCCCATTGATACCAGATACAGACCTTTCAGCTCCTTTAGTCCTTCCACTAACTCCTCCATTGGGGTCCCTGTGGTCAGTCCGATGGTTGGCTGCAAGCATCCTCATCTGTATTGGTCAGGATCTGACAGAGCCTCTCAGGAGACAGCTGTGTCAGGCTCCTGTCAGCAAGCACTTCTTGGCATCAGCAGTAGTGTCTGGGTCTGGTGTCTGCATGTGGGCTGGATCTCCAGGTGGGGCAATCTCTGGATGTCCTTTCCTTCAGTCTCTGGGAATCAAAGATTTCTTAACCAGCCATGGTTAAGCATGGTAGCACAGGCATTATAATGTAAACTCCTAGGAAGCTGAAGAAGGATCAAGTTCCAAGCCAACCAAACTCAATAGTAAGAATCTGTCTCACAAAATAAGAGCCTGAAGTTTTAAGATAAAATACTGGTATTTATTGATAGCCATAGGAGACTTTACCTCAAGGGGAGAGGTTAGCATATAATTTTATACTTAGAAAAGTAATTGTGTAATTAAACATTTTCTATAACTTGATGAGATTTTAACATCATTGCACTTTTATAGCAGTCTGTTAAAATAGTTATTTTTGTGGTTAACATGATTATTTCTAGTCCCATCAAAACTCTTCCCTGAGGCCCCATACAAAAAGCATCTGCGGCACAAGGGTGAAGATGAGAGTACCAATTTCCAGCTCCTACATAGGGCAGGTGTGGCAGCAGCATGTAATTCCAGCACTCAGCATGTAGTGACAGAGATGGGATCCCCAGAGTGAGCTGGCTAAGTGGGCTAGCCAAATCAGCAAGCTCAGGGCTCAATTGAGAGATCCTTTGGCCTCCCACACATGGGCAGCACCTACACACACACACACACACACACGCATGCTTGGACTCACACCACATGTGCACATAGACCTGTTACTTCAAGACCATACACTATTATTAACTATGAAACAGGCTTACATGTGTTATAAGCTTTAAAAAAGGATTACAAACATCTATCTTTACTAGATTATTACAATGTCATGTGCCTTTTCAGCTAAAACACCTGTTTCTAACGTTTAGAAGAAACGCTAAGTGTGTGTGTCCTCAGATACCAGAAGAGGAGCATCAGATCCATGGATTTGGAATTTACAGGTGGTAAGCTTCTTAATGTGGGGGGCTAGGAATCAAACTGGGCCCTCAGACATGGAGCAGATACTTACTGTTCTATTTAGTAATGTTTGTGACCTATGAGTCATGTAAGGCCCTGTCTTTCTATATATGAGTGGGAAAAAAATCAGAATGCTTGCCTCACAAGCTCCCTTGAATTGATGTGTGAGCATTTGCTTCTGACAGCTAATCAGGTGTGCTCCTTCATCACGCTGAGATAATGAACCGGGTACAATGAAGCAGTAATCTTTAGACAATGACACATCATTATTCTTCTGAGGTAGCATTGCCCATGAACCCTCTGCAAGTTCAGTTCTGCCTCACAACAACGTGGGTGGCATTCAAAATGTGTTAAGGTAGAAGCTGAAGAAATGGCTTGCTTAGTGGTCAAGCACATATACTGCTCTTGTTTGGTGGTTTACAATTGCCTGTAGCTCTAGCTCCAAGGGATCCCACACTCCTGACCTCCAAGGACATTCATATATACATACACAGAATTTTTAATTTTTAAAAATAAAAAAGTTTAAGGTGAAACTGTCTAACAGGCCATCAAGCATTTTAAAGTGAGCAATGGAAATAGCACATAGTGTGTTTACAGTGTTGTGCACCCTACCTCTAGTTCCCAGACCTCTCTAGCCAAAGGAAAACCAGCTTGCCGACTAAGCGACTTCTCCCCATTACCTCAGTCTTGGAAACCACTATAGATTTGTGTGTGGGGGTTGTTTGTTTGTTTGTTTTCTTTTGTTTTTGAGACAGGGTTTTTCTGTATAGTCCTGGAACTCACTCTGTAGACCAGGCTGGCCTCCTCAGAAATCCACCTGCATCTGCCTCCCAAGTGTGCCACCACTGCCCAGCTAGATTTGTTTTCTATTCTGGGTATTTGCATATTAGAACTATACAACCAGTGACCTTTTGGGTCATTAGGCTACCTCTGCAGCCAGCCCTCTAACACAAACAAATGGAAAGATATCCTGTGTGTGTCAATTTTTAAAGATCAATGCTGTCAAAACTTTCATGTTCCCTAAACAAAGATTTGATGAAATCCCTAGCCAAATTCCAATGACATTAAAAAAATAAATAGAGCAAAAACAGCATTTAGAAATCTACAGAAGTGCAGACTTTTCTGGATAGTCATCCGTTTGGGGCAAGAATAAAACTAAAATCATTATACTCCCTAATTTTAGAAAATACTAGAGTTACAGCCATGAAAACAATATACTAGTGTAAATGATAACCTACAGGTCTAAGGAATAGAGAACTCAAAGTAAACACACACAAACACTGTCAGCTGATCCTTCCAGAAGGGTATCAAGAATACACAACAGGGAAAATATTTTTTCCTCAGTAAACCATGCTTGAAAAATTGGATATCCATGTGCAAAAGAATGAAATTGGACCTTACTTCACACTAAATGCAAACCCCCATACCATAGGGTCTATTCACAGCAGTAAAACCATAGCTAAAATACTGCTGAACCATCTCTCCAGTCCCTGTAACTAAAACTATATAAAGGAACTGAGTAGAAATTTTTGTTAACAAAGACACCAGGTAAATGAAAGGCAGTATCAACAGCTGTGCTCATTAGTTTGTCAACTTGAGACAACCTAGAATTACATAAGAGGAGATCCAGTAACAGATTGTCTAGATTAGTTGGCCTGTGAGCATGTCTGTGTGAGATGGTCTTGATTAGTGGAAATTCTTGCCCACTGTGGGTGACACCATTCCCTGAGCAAGGGATTTTGCATTGTATCATTGGAGATAGCCAGCAGAACACAAGCACTAATGCACTAATTCATTTCTTTCTACTCTTGACTATGGATGAAATATGAAATGCTTCAAGTTCCATTCATCTTGACTAGCCTAAAATGATTTATTGTAACCTCAAACTGTGAGCCAAAGAAGCAATTTTTTTCTTAAATTACTTTTGTAATTTATATGAAAGAGAATTTCAGACCAATTTCACTTATGAACATTGATGCAAAAATACTCAATATTCACAAACCAAATCCAAGAACACATCAAAAACATCATCCACCATGATCAAATTGGCTTTAACTCAGTGACGCAGGGGAGGGTCAATATACAAAAAGACAAACATAATCCACCATATTAACAAAACTGAGGTGCTGGAGAGATGGCTCAGTGGTTAAGAGCATTGACTGTTCTCCCAAAGGTCCTGAGTTCAAATCCCAGAAACCACATGGTGGCTCACAACCATCTGTAATAGGATCTGATGCCCTTTCTGGTGTGTCTGAAGATAGCTACAGTGTACTCATATGCATATAATAAATAAATAAATAAATCTCTTTTTAAAAACTGAAAGAAAAAAAACCCACATGATCATCTAGATGCTTTAAAAGCCTTTGACAAAATCCTATAACCCCTTTCATGTTAAAATTCTTGGAGAGATCAGGAATACAAGGCATATACCTAAACAATAAAAGCAATATACAGCAAGCCAATATCCAACATCAAAGTAAATGAAGAGAAAATTAAAGCAATCCCACTAAAATCAGAGACTAGACAAAGCTGCCCACTCTCTTCCTATCTACTCAATATAGTACTTGAAGTTCTAGCTAGAGCAGTAAGACAACTAAAGGAGATCAAGGGGATACAAATTGGAAAGGAAGAATTCAATATATTGCTATTCTCAGATGACAAGATAGCATAGATAATTGACTCCAAGAATTTTACCAGAGAACTCTTACAGCTGGTAAACACCTTCATCAAAATGGTTGCATACAAAATTAACTTTTAAAATCAGTGTCCCTTCTTTATTCAAATAAACAGGTTGAGAAAGAAATTAGGAAAACAACACCCTTTACAATAGCCATAAATAATATAAACCATCTTGATGTAACTCTAACCAAGCAAGTGAAAAACTTGTATCACATGAACTTCAAATCTCTGAAAAAGGAAATTGAGAAAGATATCACAAGATGGAAAGATCTCCCATGCTCATGGAGTAGTAGGATTAAAATAGCTATCTTACCAAAAGCAATCTCCAGATTCAACACAATTCCCATCAAGATCCAATACAATTCTTTACAGACTTTGAAAGAACAATTATCAACTTTTTATGGACAAACAAAAAACCCAGGATTGATAAAAACCTGATCTTAGCCATTCTGACGGGTGTAAGATGGAATGCAGTTTTGACCTACACTTCCCTGATGACTAAGGATGTTGGACACTCTGTAAGTGCTTCTTGGCCATCCCAATTCCTCTACTGAGAATTCTCTGTTTAGCTCTGTACCCCATTTTTAAATTGGGTACAGTCATGTACAATAAAAGAACTTCTGGAGGTATCATCCCGCTGTACCTCAAAGCAATACAAATAAAAATTGTATGGTATTAGTATAGAAACAGATAGGTTGATCAATGGAATGGAATCATACTGAAGACCCTGAAATGAGCCCACACACCTACAGACACTTGAGTTTTTACAAAGAAAGCAAAACTATACAATGGAAAAAAAGCATCTTCAGCAAATGATGCTGATCTAACTGGATATCTGCATGTACAAGAATGCAAATAGATCCATGTTTATCACCCTGCACAAAACCTAAGTTTAAGTGGATCAAAAAAAAGACCTCAACATAAAACTGGATACACTAAATCTAATAAATGAGAAAGTGTACAGGAGACAGCTTCCTGATCAGAACATCAATGGCTCAGGCTCTAATTTCAACAATTAATAAATGGGACCTCATGAAACTGAAAAGTCTCTGTAAGCCAAAGGACACCATCAGTAGGACAAACGGCAGCCTACAGATTGGGAAAAGATCTTCACCAACTCTCAGTCTAACAGGACTAATATTCAAAATATTAGAAAGAACTCAAGAAGTTAGACACCAAAAACCAAGCAACCCAATTTAAAAATGGGGTACAGAGATAAACAGAGAATTTTCAGTAGAGGATTGGAATGGCCAAGAAGCACTTACAGAGTGTCCAACATCCTTAGTCATCAGGGAAGTGCAGATCAAAGCTGCATTCCATCTTATACCCATCAGAATGGCTAAGATCAGAAACTCAAGTGACAGCTCATGCTGGCAAGGATGTGGAGCAAGGGGAACCCTCCTCTATTGATGGTGGGTGTGTAAACTTGTACAATCACTTTGGAAATCAATTTGGTGGTTTCTCAGGAGACTGGGAATAGTTCTACCTTAAGACCCAGCTATACCACTCCTGGGCATATACCCAAAAGATTTCCCACTATACCACAGGGACATTTGTTCAACTATGTTTATAGCAGCTTTATTCATACTAGCCAGAAACTGGAAATAACCTAAATGTCCTTCAACTGAAGAATAGATGTAGAAAATGTGATACATCTACACAATGGAATACTATTCAAAGACATCATAAATTTTGCAGGCAAATAGATAAAATTTAAGAATATTAAGCCAGGTGTGGTGGCACATGCCTTTAATCCCTGCACTTGGGAGGCAGAGGCAGGCGGATTTCTGAGTTCGAGGCCAGCCTGGTCTACAGAGTGAGTTCCAGGACAGCCAGGGCTACACAGAGAAACCCTGTCTCGAAAAAAACAACAAAAAAAAAATTTAAGAATATCATCCTGAGTGAGGTAACACAGAGCCAGAAAGACACACATGGTATGTACTCACTTCTAAGTTGACATTATCCATAAAGTGCAGAATAACCATGCTATACAGTCCACAGATCCAAAGAAACTCGGTAATAAGGAGGTCACAGGGAGGATTCAGGAATCACACTCAGAAAAGGAAAGCACTCACTGGAGATGAATAGAGAAAGAGAGCGAGGTAGGAGAAGAGGTGAGGAGGGCAATGGGGATGCAATCAGGTATGGGGAGGAGGCTGGGGAGGACTGGGAGTGAGGATGGACATAGGTGGGAGCATCTCTGGTCACTAGCTGAAGGCCTGAGACAGGGAAGGATACAGGGAGTCTATGGGTTGACCATAGCTGAGATTCCTACCAGAGGAGCATATAGAGACTGAAGGGGCCACCTCCTATTGCCAGGCAGAATTTCAAGTGGAGAGAGTGGGACATCAATCCACCCACAGAACCTTCAACTCAAAATTTGTCCTGCCTACAAGATGTGCAGAAATACAGATGAAGCAGAGAGAGACTAAGGGACCAGTCAACCAATGACTGCCCCAACTTGAGATCCATCCCACAAGAGAGAGCCAACCCCTGACACTATTAGTGGTACTCTGCTATCCTTGCAGACAGGAATCTAGCATAACTGTCTCCTGAGAGGCTTCATCCAGCAGCAAATGGAAACAGATGGAGAGACCTGCAGCCAAACATCAGATAGAGCTCAGGGAGTCTTCAGGAAGAGTTGGGGATAGAATTGAGTCAGCTGGATAGATCAAGAACACCACAAGAAGACCTACACAATCAACTAACCTGGGACCACAGGGGCTCACAGAGACTAGGCCCCCAAGCAGGGACCATGCAGGGGCTGGACTTAGATAGCCTACACATTTTTAGCAATGGTCTTCATGTGACTCCCCTAATAAGTGGATTGGGGCTGTCTCAGTCTCTGTTCTTTTCCACTGAATTCCCTTCTCCTACCTGGACTGCATGGTTGGGCCTCAGTGGAAGAGGATACACCTAGTCCTGCTGAGACTAGATGTCCCAGGGTGGGGTGGTACCCAAGTGGGGCTTCCCTTCTCTGAGAAGAAGGGGAGGGGGCAATGGGGGATGTATTTGCAATGGTGGGACTGGGAGGAGAGGAGGGAGAGGCCTGTGTTCGGGATTTAAAATAAAAATTAAAAATAAATCACTGAAAAAATTTCTTGTCAGAGTGCTTTTCTTTTCTTTTTTTTTTGTTTTTTGTTTTTTGTTTTTTTGTTTTTTTGAGACAAGGTTTCTCTGTGTAGCCCTGGCTATCCTGGCTGTCCTGGAACTCACTTTGTAGACCAGGCTGGCCTCGAACTCAGAAATCCACCTGCCTCTGCCTCCCAAGTGCTGGGATTAAAGGCGTGCGCCACCACGCCCAGCTCAGAGTGCTTTTTCAATCAACAGGAAATAAAACTTAGACATCATCAGGGAAATGCAAGTCAGAGCCAGATGAGGTATATCCTTATAACTGTTGGGGAAAAGGTAAGTACTGACAAAGTTATAGAGAAAAGAAAAAGAATTCCTTGAACCCTTTTAGATGTGAATTCTACAGCCTTTATGAAAAACAGTATGGAACTTCTTCAAAACATTAGAAACGTAACCACTGCATGAGCCAACGCTCGCTTCTGAGAGTACATACAAAGCAATCAAAGCCAAGGCCATAGAGCTAACTACTCCTGTGCTCATTGTGACAGTATTCACAGTAGCAGAAACATGGAGGCAACCCAAATGCCAACTGACAGATGAATGGTTAAAAAATGTGGATATAGAGGCTGGAGAGATGGTTCAGCAGTTAAGAGCACTGACTGCCCTTCCAGAGGTCCTGAGTTCAATTCCCAGCAACCACATGGTTGCTCACAACCATCTGGAATGGTGTCTGATGCCCTCTTCTGGTGTGCATGACAACAGTGTTACATACATAAAATAAATAAATTAATCTTTAAAAATGTGCAAATAAATACAGTTATATTATTGAGCCTTTAAAAAAAAAGAATTCTTGAGCTAGGGAGATGTTAGCAGGTAAAGGCACTTGCTTTGAAAGCCTGATGACCCAGGTTTCATGTCTAGAATGCACATAATGGTGGAAAGAGAGAATGACTTTATACAAATTACCTTCTGACCACAATCTCTGCACTAAGGCGTGTGTGCATGCACATAACACACACACACACACACACACACACACACACACATAATAATTTTTGTGTTCAAAATGAAAGAACTCAGCAAGGTAGTAGTGACACTTGCCTTTAATCCCAGCACTCTGGAAGCAGAGGCACGCAGATCTCTGAGTTCAAAGCCAGCCTAGTCTACTACAAAGCAAGCTCCAGGACAGCCAGGGCAACACAGGCTTTAGCAAGAAGGAAAGAAAGAAAAAGAAGAAAGAAAGAAAGAAAGAAAGAAAGAAAGAAAGAAAGAAAGAAAGAAAGAAAGAAAGAAAG
>CACVCL010033913.1:0-161994 GCA_902729485.2 Mus minutoides | reverse complement strand
TGATTCTAGCTTGATTCTAGCATTTATTTCACCTTCACCTTAGGGTTCTCTTTATGTGTCCTTGGAGTTGTAACCACTGATTCCTAGGTTCCAAGTCTTCTCTATTGACTTACTGCCTGGTTGGTAGAACATGTTCTCTGTAAACTTAGTGACAAAGATGGCATCTTGGTTTTTTAAAAAGTGTATAGCAGTAAAAAGTCACCATTTGTAGTGAGCAATTGTAACAAGTGTACAAAACTGTTATATTCTTCCATCTGCATGATGCTTCTGAGTAGAATCTTTTTCTACCAGCATAATGATGTGGAATAGTTAAGAATTTCTGCCTTAAAGCTGGGTGTGGTGGCGCACGCCTTTAATCCTAGCCTGGTCTACAGAGTGAGTTCCAGGACAGGGCTACACAGAGAAACCCTGTCTTGAAAAACCAAAAAAAAAAAAAAAAGAATTTCTGCCTTTTAGATGCAAGCTTAGTTTCTCTGGTATAGCTCCTTTAAACTCTTCTTTCTGATCTTCTGTCTTTGGATGAGTCTCTCTCTATTCAGTGGACATGAACAAAATCTGGGACCTCTTTCAGATCTCATAAAAAAATTCCTGAATTATTACTTTTTTTTTTTTCAATAGTATGTATTATACAAGCAAGATGTTTCATAGAGTGTACTTGGTCACGTTCATTGCCTTCGTGTCTTTCCATGCCCCGGAATCCAGGTTCATGTTACTGTCTCACATCCTCTCCTCCCTTAGTTTCCACACATGAGCAAGTACACATGGAATATTAGTTTCTATGAGACTGGATTATTTCATCTAATATGATATTCTTCACTTCGATCTGTATTGTCCTCTGGGTTTGGAGTGGATGAGTGGTTGGTTGATTTGTCTCAAGAATCTCCATTTATCACATTGGGGCTCCCAGGCTCATACTCTAATACCTTTTTTTCTATTTTTTCTTTGTATTTTATTCTTCTTTTGAGATTACCACTTCAATAAACTTCCTGTGGGCTTTCTTTTTTTGTGTTTTGCTTTGTTTTGTTTTCGAGACAGGGTTTCACTGTGTAGCCCTGGCTGTCCTGGAACTCGCTTTGTAGACCAGGATGGCCTCGAACTCAGAAATCCGCCTGCCTCTAGCCTCCCGAGTGCTGGGATTAAAGGCGTGCGCCACCACACGCCCGGCTTCTGTGGGGTTTCTTGCATAGAGAAAAATTAACTGATGGATTTTTTAAAGTAACTATAAATCCTATATCAATAATTTGTACCACTCCTAATGCCTGATTTCCTGTCTTATATTTTGTGTCTCATATTTTCTTCTCACTTTGAAGATATTTGAGATAACTTAATAGTTTCATGAGTATATGTGTGTTTATCTGCAAGCCATTTAGGATTCAGATTGAAGTAGGCATGGGATGCTTATCTTGTTTCCCAAGTGAACTTAAGTTGCTATTGTTTTAACTATTTCACCATGTTTTAACTATGTAGAGCACAATAAATCACTTTTAAGAAGTGTTGGTACAGTTCCAACAGTTCTAAAGGGAATGTTTTTATCTATATTCTTTGTATTCATGCTTTCCTTGTCATTTTTTTTTTTCTGTCTGACTTCTTGTAATCATCTTACATTCAGGTAACTTTGATTCTATTGGAAGTATATAATGACATAATTCCATAGACTCACAATAAATTCTAAAATTATCTGTATAGTCAAAACCAGCTCTCTTTTCCTTCTTAGCACACAGCTCTCCTCTGCAGTCACATCTCTGACATGTAGTTTGTTATTTCTGTTGTTTCTAGGGTGGAACAGTCTTACCAGAAGGTGATGGCACTTTGGCACCAGCTACACATTAACACCAAAAGCCTTATCTCCTGGAACTACTTGAGAAAGGATCTTGATACAGTACAGACCTGGAACTTAGAAAAGGTAATTGGGAAGCTGTTGCCTGTGGCTGATACCTGGTTGGTAAGCTTTGTCACAAGTAGTTCTTTCATTTCTGAAACTTTTCCCCCAGAACAGTGAAGTATGGTTGAGTCCAGGATGCTATTTCAGAATTAGGGACCTGAGAGCATTAGCAACTACCAATTTGAGAGGTAAAGAAATAGCAGATGAAAGTAAGAGAGTACAATTTTCTTGCTGTGTGGAGAAGGTGCCACTCTTGTCTAAGAGTACACAGAGTATAGAGTGAGTGGCCACTTGTCTACTTTTATTAATTTACATCCAAGCTACAACTAATGGCATACCTCTGCAATCCCTGGAGTTGAGATTATGAGTTCAAGGCCAACATAGATTATTTAGAAAGACTGTGAATGTGGGAAGGACAAGGAACATTGTGCAGTGGAGTTTGAGGGATAGTATGGGGTGGGGTTGCTACTAATGTTGTTTAGATTGGAATGTTGATTATATAGATGAATTTGGTTATTGAAAATCAACCTGTTGGGGGCTGGAGAGATGGCTCAGTGGTTAAGAGCACTGACTGCTCTTCCGAAGGTCCCAAGTTCAAATCCCAGCAACCACATGGTGGCTCACAACCACCTGTAACAAGTACAGTGTTAATAAATAAATCTTTAAAAAGAAAAGAAAAGAAAATCAACGTGTTTACAGTAATTCACTCATTCATTCAAGACAAAGTCTCACTCTGTAACCCTGGCTGTCCTGGAACTCACTCTGTCTGCTTTTGTCTGTCCTGTGGTGGGATTAAACATGTGTGCCATTATGCCCAGCAGATTTGTGCATTTTTGAATATATGTTTATAGAATCAACAGAATCAATTTTTAAAAAGGAGAGAATAAGTGGTATTTTTCTATTCTAAAGAATTGTATTCTGTTGTCTTTAGCTTCGTTCCTTAGCACCAGGAGAGTGCCACCAGGTTATGAAGAACCTCCAGGCCCACTATGAAGACTTTCTACAGGATAGTCATGACTCTGCCCTCTTCTCTGTGGCCGATCGCTTGCGAATAGAGGAGGAGGTGNTTTTAAAAAGGAGAGAATAAGTGGTATTTTTCTATTCTAAAGAATTGTATTCTGTTGTCTTTAGCTTCGTTCCTTAGCACCAGGAGAGTGCCACCAGGTTATGAAGAACCTCCAGGCCCACTATGAAGACTTTCTACAGGATAGTCATGACTCTGCCCTCTTCTCTGTGGCCGATCGCTTGCGAATAGAGGAGGAGGTGGAAGCTTGTAAAGCCCACTTCCAGCAGCTGATGAAATCAATGGAGAATGGTGTGTGCACGAGGCGGAGGGAGGAAGGGAGGGAGGGAGGGAGGGAGGGAATGAAGGAACATGGTAGAAGGAAACCCATGAAGGGAGCTGACAGACTCTAAATAGAGTTATACAAAGATGAATTCTCAAAATCATACTGTGGAATCGGATACTTTGGTTGTTAATGATAATCAAAGATTTTTTTTAATTTTTAATTTTATGTATGTGAGTACACTGTAGCTGTACAGATGGTTGAAAGCCTTCATGTGTTTGTTGGGAATTAATTTTTTAGGACCTTTGCTCACTCTGGTCAACTCTGTTTGCTCGGGCCTAAAGATTTATTTATTATTATACCTAAGTACACTGTAGCTGTCTTCAGACATACCAGAGAGGGTGTCAGATCTCATTATGGGTGGTTATGAGCCACCATGTGGTTGCTGGGATTTGAACTCAGGACCTCTGTCAATGGTCTTACCACTGAGCCATCTTGCCTGCGCCCATCACATTTCTTCAGAACCTTAATGCTAATATGTAATGCAGACACTCGAAGATCAGGCAGGTTATTTCCAAAGTAAGACCTTGCTTTCATCAATGAGATTTCTGATCTGCTGGAGCCAGTGGTGCCCTTTGTATTAGCTCTACTGTCTTCAGATGGAGCTTAGTGACCTGTGCTTGTGTGTTCACAGAGGACAAAGAAGAGACTTTGGCCAAGGTATACATCTCAGAGCTAAAGAATATCCGACTACGCCTGGAGGAGTGTGAGCAGAGACTGCTCAAACAAATTCAGTCTCTAGCCAGCTCCAAGTCTGACAGAGATGCCAGGCAGGACATCACATTGAGGATTGCAGAGCAGGAGGTGAGCTACAGGAGGAAGAGTAACTCCTTTTAGATTGAGTTAGGAAGTAAACGTGTGGTTTCTAAGAAGTGAGGCAATAGGCTTATGTCAGCCCTGATAAGGAATTCATCCATCCCTGCAGCCTGTGGAAGTGCCATTTACTATGGAAGAGTAGGATTTAAGCTTCAAATATATAATTGAATTGATTCATTTCCAATTGCAAATAGGACTACTTTCTAACATTTTTCACTGTGTCTCTATCTTTTTTGTGCATTTTCTTCTGATAGCACACGAAGGAGGATTTGCAGCATTTGAGATCTGACCTGGATGCTATTTCTATGAAATGCAATGTCTTTCTCCAGCAGTCTCCATCAGGCTCAAGTGCCACAACTCTGCGCTCAGAGCTGAACCTGATGGTAGAGAAGATGGACCATGTCTATGGTCTGTCTACTGTCTATCTGAACAAGTGAGTATCATGTCTATCATCTCTCTACTATCAGTCTGAGTAAGCTGAAGTCTTAGATCCAAAGGGCAGTCATTTTCTATTGAGATTGTTCAATGAATGATCAGAAAGACTGCAGCTCTTGAAGAGTAGGTGTCTAGGCTGAGAAATTTGGGCTTCAGTTCCTAAGTAACATGGGATAAATCTATTTGAACTATAATAACAAATGGCAGTGTTATGGGTAATAAATAAACTTGAATTGTTAGGTCTGTTTCTTACCTCATTTTTATTTGATTGGACACCTCTGGAAACAACACTTAAAGATAGTAAGGAAAATGGAAAGAGACAAAGAATTAAAAGTACCACACATTAGTGTTTGAAACTCTTTTCCCCCCTCATCCATCTCTACCTGTAACTTTGAGCAATGGCAGATCTTAGGTCTTTTGCTTCAAGTAGACTTTTGGTCTCATTCCTTGTTACCACAGGTGGCCTATCTCAGTGCCACTTAGAATTTCACTCTGACTTAGCTCAAACCAACAGTATGCATGATCAGGCTTTGTCATTTTTACAAAAGCTTGTCATCATTTAATGTGGTAAAACTGATTTGGGCAATTGAAGTTTGTGAGCTTAAGTAAACCACATTTTAGAACTCAAGTACTGGGCATGCTGTGGTCCAGCCTTTGGGAGGGAGAGACAGGTGGATCACAGAGTTCAAAGCTAGCCTGGTCCATTGAGTAAGCTCCAGGATTGCCAGATCTACCTAGAGAAATCCTGCTTCAGAGGGAAAAAAGTAAAGTGCTAATGAAGGAGTTGATTTTATCCCCACAGGTTAAAGACAATTGATGTTATAGTCCGTAGCATTCAGGATGCTGAGCTGTTGGTCAAAGGTTATGAGATCAAGCTGAGTCAAGAGGAAGCAGTGCCAGCAGACCTCTCGGCTCTGGAGTCCCATCGAACCACCTTGCAGGTTGGTTCTCTAGTTTCTTAAGAGGTTGATGCACAATTGTTTTGGGTTAACAGAGGATTCAGGGTGGGATGACTTGACACCGATTCATGTTTGCACTTGGATTAGGCACAATGCTATTTTAATGTACTTTAATAATGTGTTAGTAAATGGGGAAGAGAAAAGATTTAAAGGGAAGAGAAAGAAAGCGTTTCACCTGTCCAATCATGGCTTAATTAAACATACCCAAGATTTATATCAAAGAAACATTGTAAAGCACTTTACTGTGACTTCACTGTACTCTCAAGAGCTGCTGTGAGAAGTGAGTTTTTGTCTCTTGACAGATGAGAAAACCAAGACCTAGCTAGCTACATAACTTCTCTTGGTCTCAAAGCTAATATGTAGTAAAGTCAGGTTTTAAACACGAAAACTATCTGCACATTTTCCCATATGGTGTCTCCAATTTCCCATTTGACATTCTTGCCCCTGCCTTCCCAGTGTGCATTAGGAAAGCTGAGCCTATCCTCAGCAGAGGCCTTTCCTGGGCCTGCTTTCTGGGTCACAGGTAACGGGGTGACTCTACTGTAGACACTGTCCTTTTGCTTGCCTTAGTTTTCTTTTAGCAAGGAAAATGTTTAACCAGTTTCTTGTGTTTTTCTAGCACTGGCTTAGTGATGTGAAGGACAAGAATTCAGTGTTCTCGGTCCTGGATGAGGAAATCACTAAGGCCAAGGAAGTGGCAGTACAGCTCCGGCACCCAGCATCAGAGCCAAACTTGGATTTGGAGCGTTATCAGGAGAAAGGTTCTCAGCTACAGGAGCGGTGGCACCGTGTCATTGCCCAACTGGAGACCCGGTAAGGTCAACTATTTTTACATTCACATTTAAAAGTAGAAATTCATACAGAGATGTGTGAAATTTTAAAACAGCATGGATTCTGAACATGATAAGCCCCAGAAAAAATTGGAATCATCGATTGTAAGGCATACCTAAAACCCAGCACATATGTTCCACCATTAGGCTACAACCCTAGCCCAGAGCTTGTTTTGAGAGCTTGTTTTGGAAGGGACATACATGAAAATGAAGCAGTAAGGGAGGAAAGAGATACCCACTTAGCCAACTAGATCAGTTAAATCAACCCAGACAATCAATAGGGTGATAGGTACCTCAGCCAGATCACCCTTATATCCCAGGCTTGCTTTCAGCTAGCAGGTATACTGTTGGTAGTGCCATCCCTTATCTAATTAAGCCATTTATGACAGTGCCTCACCTAGTTTTGGGGATTAATTAGATTCTTGTATGTACTTAGCCACATCTCAAGTGATTCTTATTCTTTTTAATATGGACTTGAATTGTTAAACGATGATCCTTTCCTAAGGAGAGAACTTAGGTTTTTGTTCTTGTTTTATTAGGCTTGAATCTAATTTGATCCATTTTTAGAATGAGGCTTTATAGAATTTATGACTTCTTTCACAATTGCTGATTTAGTGGGTTCACTTCACTTCTGTCATTTGGTGCCTTGCTTATGATGTAAGGTATGACTAGTAGAGACAGAAAATTCTTCTTTCTTGGGCTAAGGAGGGAAGGAAAATATGCAGGGACAGGAGTTTAATCAACTCATATAAGTCTGTATTGTCTCTACTTAAATTACTTCCCTATGGCTAATGAGATTGACAGCTGTCTAAGGATAGTAACCTCTATCTTTCATCATTTCCTGATATAAGAAATTATAGTCTTTATAAATCATAGTCCTGGTACCCTGACAATAGTCTGTAAAATAAAGATATAAATGGTAAGTTTGACAGGCATTATCTTGAGATGCTTGGCTCCATAGGGTTTTTCAGAGCTCTTAGGACTAGTTTCACTTACTGTTAGGGCCCTGGGTACATCACAGACATCACTCTGCTTTCCATCACTTATCCTCAGTGAAATCCTGCCCTCCGTGGTTGAGCCCAGCTGGAGGCCTGGGTGGCTGCTCTCTGTTTGTGTTAACATTAGGATGCTTGACAGTGCTTGCATTTGTTCCCCCAGGCAATCTGAGGTAGAAAGTATCCAGGAAGTTCTGAGAGATTACCGAGCCTGCCATGGAACTCTCATCAAGTGGATTGAGGAAACCACTGCCCAGCAGGAAATGATGAAGCCTGGCCAGGCAGAGGATAGCAGAGTGCTGTCAGAGCAGCTTAGTCAACAGACGGTGAGTATGGCTGCAGGACAAGGGACAAAATAGAAGCTAGCTCATCTTAAGATGACAATACTGCAGCAATTAAAACTCCTCCAAATGGGGAGACATCTAGGCCCCCGCTGTTGTTTGTGATTTTGAAAAAGATACTGATTTTACATTTAGGCCAGAGAGAGACCCATTTGGTCCTCCAATCCTGAGCTTCTATGGCTATTTATTGAAACTATTAAACATCTCCATTTTGTTTCTTGATATTATATTTTATTACACTAGGACTGGACTGTAGGGGCTTGAAAAACTATGAGTGGAAGAAAATGATGTAAAGCATTTTGGTTGGTGTTTTACTTTGTTTAATACCATGTCATTAAGTACATGAGGTGTGACTTTAATTGTCTTGATTACAGGCCTGGCTTATATACTACTTACTAGCTAGAAAACATTGAAGGAATTAACCACCTTTCAGTATTCTACTTCCTTATCCTTAAAATAGCACAGTTGATTATTCCTTTAAACTGTCTGATGAAGTCATTGCTAAAACTACATGAGGCCCTACATGTAAAATATTAAAGGAATGTAGTTCTCAAAGTGTAGCTCTAAGACCAGCAGCATCAGTATCACCTTAACCATGGTAGAAATCTAGGTTCCTAGGCCCAACTTAAAACCTGTAGGACTAGCCCTTCAGTCTGTGACTTAACTAGTCTTTTTGACTGTGATGATTCTAAGGTTTGAGATTCACTGCCTTAGGATATAGTAAGTTCTCACTGCTGAGTGATGGTAGTCAATGATGATGTTGTGATACTTTGCTTTCTAGGAACTGTTTGCTGAAATTGAGAGAAATCAAACAAAGTTGGACCAATGTCAAAAATTTTCCCAGCAGTACTCCACTATTGTGAAGGTAATTGTACCATATCCCAGAAGGAATAAATGATCTCCAGCTTAGGAAGGCTACATTATCACTGTAAGTCCTTCTCTGCACAGATTATGAGAGCTCTGCCAGAGGCTCCCACCCCTTAGAGGCTGTCTCTGAGCCAGGAACGACATTATTACCTGAGATGCTAGTTGAAATGCCCTCAACCTATTGAATCTGGTTCCACAGTTTCCTAAGGTTCCCCTAGGTGATTTCTACACGTATTGATGTTTGAGAAACAGGGCCTATATCCTTGAAAGATTTTGGTCAGAGGAACAAGGTGATCATATTTGTCTCTTAGAAAAGGTATGAGGAGCCAGGCAGTGGTAATGCAGGTCTTTAATCCCAGCACTCAGGAGGCAGAGGCAGGCAGATCTCTGAGTTTGAGGCCAGCCTGGTTTATAGAGTGAATTCCAGGATGACCAAGGATACACAGAGAAACCTTATCTTTATGGCGGGGGTAAAAAAGTATCAGGAGCATGAGAGTAGAAGTAGTAAGATAAATAAGTAAATAAGGGACTATTTAAATGAAGAAAGTTTGGAAGGTGGGGAGCAAAGCACTCTGCAGGTTGCAGGAGAAGCACAGGATGTATAGTAAAATGAGAAAAGGATTTGAAAACAGCTTCTAATCTGTACTGAATTAGGAAAATCCACTTTCCCTATTTAAACTTCAGTTTCTCCAAGAGTGTGATCAAAGAATTAGACATTAAAAACTCAGGATTCAGCAAGGTATGATGCCCAGGCTGAGTCTAAGCCACACATTCTTTTTTGTATGACCATTTAAAAAAAATTTAAAAGAATCATATTTTATGCTACTTTTTTTTAAAATAAAAGAGCAAGAACTGTGCAGTGGGTATTGTTCATTTGACAGAAACCTTGCCTAGTGTGAGGCTCCGGCTTTAATTTTTAGGATCATGTAAGACTGAACTTAGCAATGCACACCTATAATGCTAGCGTTTGGAAGGGTTAGGCAGGAGGATCAGAAGTTCAAGGTCTGTTTTGTTTTTCTTTTTGTTTTTGTTTTCTACACTGGGAGTTTGAGAGCACCCTAGGCTACATAAGACACTGCCCAGTAAATACATAGATGATAAGTGTAAGTGAAGTTATATTATAAATAGCCACACTTATTTATGAGACAGAATTAGTATTTCTGACAGGCAGGATGATCCAATATTTGCCAACGTGTAGTCTGAACAAACACTAAATGTAGTCCAGCAAGAAAACACTTGAGTTTTTATTCTGTGATATTTTAGCTATGAACTTCAATAAAGGAAGTCAAATTTCTCTTGTCTTAGGACTATGAGTTGCAGCTTATGACATACAAAGCCTTTGTGGAGTCACAGCAGAAATCTCCCGGCAAGCGTCGCCGCATGATTTCCTCTTCAGATGCCATCACACAAGAGGTGAGTGGCTGGGAGGAAACCCCCACGTCTTCTGAAGGGAAGTGGGGTAGTGGCTGTGCACGGTGGGTTGGGAAGTGAGAAGGATCTGTGATTGGGATGTGAAGTGAATAAGTAAATAGATTAATGGGAATAAAAAGAAAACCTCTCATTTGTCTTATCTTTCTGTTTTCTTCCTTATTCAATTGTTGAATTTTACTTTTCTGGATAATAACTTACTTAATTGTTCTTTTGAACTATAGTTCATGGACTTGAGGACTCGATACACAGCTTTGGTGACATTAACAACTCAGCATGTAAAATATATCAGTGATGCTCTCCGGCGGTTGGAAGAGGAAGAGGTAAGAATAGTTGGGTCCCCATCCTTTTGAAAGAATGATTAAAAATGCTGTGCCTCGCCAGGCATGATGGTGCATCCCTTTAATCCCAGCACTTGGGAGGCAGAAGCAGGTGTAGGCTAGCCTGATCTACAGGGCAGTTCCAGGACAGCCAGGACTACAAAGAGGAAACCTGTCTTGATAAACCAACAACAACAAAATGCTATGCCTCAAGCAGAGGGTGTAGCTCATTAGTATTGCTTGTAGCTAACATGTACCAAGTCTTCAAGTTGATCTATTACTACATACTAAAATTCTCATGCCTCATCTTTTAAAAGATAAATAAAATTCATGCAGTCATTTTTTTTTTTATAGTGACCATGTTCTAGAAAGTTTGGTTGTTGGTTCATTAAACCAGTGCTCCTAGAGGAAATAGTTACTTTCTACAAGCTCCAGTTCACATATATAGCCTGGTTAATGTGTATTTTTGTTTAAAGGCACTTTTTTTAAATGTGTATTATTGTTTCTTGGAAGCTCTATAACTTTTCTTTCTGCAACATGTTTATCAAAGATGTAAGATTTGTCCCCATTGTATTTATGCTCATCATTGTGGCAGGGCACATTTTCATCTACACATAGGAAACATGGAGAATGCAAAGTGAGGAGAGGCTATAAACTCTCAAGCTCACCCCCAGTGACTCACTCCTCCAGCGAGGCTCCACTTGCTAAAGATGGTATAACCTCCCCAAACAACACCCACAAACAGGTGCTGAGTGCTCAAATGCCTATGGGGATATTTCTCATTCAAACCACCATATAACAGAACCTAAGATAATGGCGTAGGCACTGGGCAACTAGTTTCTTAATGTTCACTGCATCATTTTTGAGTAACCTTTGGAGTTTCAAATAAATTTTAGTGGGCGAAAATTTCCAAGTATACAAATAAATATGCCTGTCACTTCCACCTTTAAATCTTTTCAGTAGAGAAAGGGATATGTCTCAGTCACTTTTCTGTTGTAAGGTATGATACCATGACCCACTCAGCTTATAGAAAAGTTTATTTGGGGCCAGCAGTTTCAGATGGTTAATGTCTGGTGATCACCAATGGAGAAAGCGTGGCAGCAGGTGGGCAGGCATGACACTGGAACAGGAGCTGAGAGTTCATCTGGATCTAGGAACAGGAAGAAGAAGAGCACATACTGTTGAAATTACAAGTCTTTTGACACCTCAAATCCTTTTTTCACTGAGCCTTCTCCCCCAACAAAGCTACACCTTCTAGCCCTTCCCCATCCCATCAATTGGGGACCAAGTAATCAAAACATGAGTCTATGGATGCACTCTCATTCAAACCACCACATAGGATAAGCAGAAATCTTCAGTAGAGCATAATTTGTTGGAGGATAATATTAGAAACCTCCATAGTGTGTACAGTAAAATGCCATGACATTATTAAAAAATAATGTAATAGATTTAAGTGGATTAGCATAAAAAGTGATTTATAATATATTAATATTATTATATTATACTATATTATTATATTATACATTATAACATTTATTACATTATTATATTATACTAGATATAATGATTTCAGTAAGAACTATGTATCAACAAAGGTACAACACTTCATACAAACAATTTTAGAAGTGTGTTTATGTGTGAACTTCTGGGAAATAGACTCTAGTGTATATAATATACATTCCCATTCCCGTTTTGGTCCTATGTAGTAAGTATGTAATCTTTTTGTAATTAAAAAAAATCCTTGCAGCCGGGCGTGGTGGCGCACGCCTTAAATCCCAGGTGTTAAGAGGCAGAGGCAGAGGCAGATGGATTTCTGAGTTCGAGGCCAGCCTGGTCTACAAAGTGAGTTCCAGGACAACCAGGGCTATACAGAGAAACCATGTCTCAGAAGGAAAAAAAAAAAAAATCCTTACAAGCTAAGTTTTCAAATACTCATACTTAGACTTGCCATGGAAATTAGAGAGTAATATGTATTTTTTGACCATTATGTCAGTGCTTACTCCATGTAGTGTCTCTGTTCTCTCATGGTTCTAAAAATTATTAAACTAGCAAGATTCTGTACATAAAGGACAGTGTATTTCCTCTCTGGCTTTGGAAATATAACACCAGGCCAGCCTAGTGAGACACTGATCACAGCGCTGACTTTCTATTTCCTGTTACAGAAAGTAGTAGAAGAGGAAAAGCAAGAACATGTGGAGAAGGTTAAAGACCTTTTGGGTTGGGTGTCTACTCTGGCAAGAAATACACAAGGAACAACTACCTCATCTCACACTAGTGCATCCGCAGACATTGAGAAGGCCATTTTGGAGCAGCAGGTGAGTAGAAAGCTCATCTCTCTCTGCACAGGTGGAATCACGCATGGATCCCCATGGCTGTTCCAAAGACAATTCTTACTTTAGAAAAAGCTAACTCCAGGACTTACAACAAACAACTTCAGCAGCCTAGGTGTTTACTTTTTAAACATCTGTAGCCCATTTAAAATGCCTGACCTAGATTGTATTTTCTCTTTGTTTTTTGAAATTTTATTTGAAATCATGTTTGACTCTTAAGTCTTGAATTTGAAAAAAAAAAAAAACAGTTACTTTTTTATTTCTACTACTAGGTTCTCTCAGAGGAGCTGACAACCAAGAAAGAACAAGTTTCTGAGGCCATTAAAACTTCACAGATCTTCTTAGCCAAGCATGGCCATAAGTGAGTCTGACTTCTTTTCTGGTTTGTTTGTTTTAAAGATTTATTTATTTTATTTATATGAGTATGCTATAGCTGTCTTTACACACCAGAACAGGGTATTGCATCCCTATTACAGATGGTTGTAAGCCAGCATGTGGTTGCTGGAAATTGAACTCAGGATCATTGGAAGAGCAGTCAGTGCTTTTAACCACTGATCCAGCTCTCCAGCTTGAGTCTGACCGTTGTAACTTGCTGAATCTGAGTCATGATGAGAAGTTAGTCTGGAGAAGTCCTACAACAAGAGCCTGAGGAGATTTTGTTTTGTTTTTTAACTGCTCAGCTTTGGGGAAGAATCTTAGATATGATTGACATGGGGGAATTATAGAGGATGAGAGGCAAGTGTAAGATAATGAATGCAAGAAATGCAGTGGATCACAGAGCTGATGAAGATTGGAGAGGTGTTAAGGGGCTAGCAAGATGATCCAGTACACAAAGGTGCCCAACAACCTGAAGTCAATCCCCAGGATCCACAGGGTAGAAGTAGACAATAACTGCCCAGATTTTTCTCTGACCTCTGTATTTGCATGTGCCTATACAAATACATATACAATAAATAAATGTATCCATTTTTACAAAGAAATTAATGATGGTGAATCTATGGGTTTGGTCACATGGAAAATCATTAGAAAAACTGCTAGACTACTGATTTATGCTTTTTATCCTAGCAGAGGCTGAGAGATCTCTGAATTCAAGGCTGGCTTGATCTACATAGTAAGCTGTAGGCCAGCCAAGGCTATCTATAGTAAGACACTGTCTCAAAACAAAACAAACAAAAACCCTTCTAGGCTTCTAGCATAGGCTGTTGACTGTATGATGGTGCCACTTACACAGATAAGAAACAGACCATGCCGGGCACTTGGGAGGCAGAGGCAGGTGGATTTATGAGTTCAAGGCCAAGCCTGGTCTACAAAGTGAGTTCCAGGACAGCCAGGGCTATACAGAGAAACCCTGTCTCAAAAAACCAAAAACCAACCAACCAAACAAACAAACAAAAAACCCCACAGACCAAGGAGTGAGCTGCAGAATAATGTAACCTAGACATTGTTGGCTATGAGAGCCTGTAGAACCTCAGAGTGGAAATATCTAGGATGTAGTAAGATTCATGGATTCCTTTTCATTCCTTAGGTAGTTACACTCAACAGAGATTCCCAGTGGGCAGTTATTTAGAAAGTTTGGAAATAATGACAGAAGTCTAAAGAGACAAAGATTTAAGTCACTAATGTAGTAGAAATCATAAGGGTCAATTAACCTAAATGGACTTCAGGTCTTCTCTGTAAAGGAAACTTAAAATGACTATGAAAATGTTGGTGAGTAATACCTAATACCTCAGCACCCAGGAAAAGTTCAAAAGAGGAGGGAGGGCTCAAAAGTCAACTTTTTGGTGGTATTGATGAAAAGTTGTTGGGTGAAGTCAGACTCAATATGATGAACTGTAAGCAAATGAGAGGTCAGGAGGTTGAGGAATTGAAATTCAACTCCTTTCCTAAAGCGTGGTTGTAGGAAAGGAAGGCATTAATACAAGTAATGAGAAACAGAATGCATTCTCACAAACCTTTGACTTAGGAGATGGCAGACACTTACCTTTCTTTGTTCATGGACTGCCTTAAGTTCAGCAAAAAGCTAGTAGGAAGGAGGGGAGTGAGTGAGGTTGGAAGTAATTAGTAGGTACAAAATAGGTCTTACTCAGTAGTCAAGACAGCTTTTCCCCTGCAGTATGAGGAAAGGGGTGTGTCAAGGCAATACTGTCAAGAGTGAGGTACAAGTCAGAGAAGTAATGGCTAGTAGTCTGTCTGTATCTTATTTTAAGTAGAGGGTTTATTGAAGATTAGGACAGTGCGCATGCAAAATGATAAAGGGATTAACTGAGGACTCTCACCTGGATTTTCTTTTTCTTTTCTTTTTTTTTTTTTTAAGATTTATTTATTGTTATATGTAAGTACACTGTAGCTGTCTTCAGACACACCAGAAGAGGGTGTCAAATCTCATTACGGATGGTTGTGAGTCACCATGTGGTTGCTGGGATTTGAACTCAGGACCTTCGGAAGAGCGGTCAGTGCTCTTAACTGCTGAGCCATCTCACCAGCCCCTCACCTGGACTTTCTAAGGGACACACTGATGACCAGTTAAAATTATAAACCTGTAGGATTTCTAATGTCTATGGGATACCTCCTCCCTCACAGGATGTATTTGGCATCATGTGGGATCTTAGAGATCTGGTTTTTAATCTAATTAATGAGTGGACAGGCAAGAATAATATTAAGGACCTGATTAAGAAAATCCATTGCAGGGTTTAGATGCCAAAGATAAATAGCGAAAATGATAGACTCAGAGCAATTTGAAGAGTCAAGGAAGGCTTGGGGGAATCTCAATGAGTTTGTAAGAAATTCTAACATAAATAATATGCATTCTCAGAATTAATATGGGGGAGGCAACCAACTTTTAGGTTTCACCAGATTCAAGAGGTGAACCTCTAGGAAGACAGGAAATAAATAGCTATGGTGACAAACACATGGTGACATTAAGTGACAGTATTTTGTTTCCAGACTAAAGCAAATGTGGTTGAATAGTAAAGCTTGATTTACGTAAGCATTGCGTGGTGGTGTCCCATCGTAGGAAGCTAACCCTGTAGGGTCACGAGCTTAAGCTCACCCAGCCGGGGCTACATAGAGATCTCATCTCTTAAAAACAACCCAAACCAAACAAAAATGGCTAAGATTGGGAGAGGAGACAAGGGGAAAGGGGTGTGATGAGCAGTGTGCTCACCAAATACATCCACATACAAAGGCTTTAATAAGTTAAAGATGACTAGATAGGTGATAGCTAAGTGAGATTTATAATTTGTTTAAAATGAGAATAACTCTGGAAGGAGTAAAAACATATAAAATAAGACTATATCATACATTTTTAGGTCTAATAATTTAACTGAACAATGATTTTATATTATTTCAGCATCCAAATTTGTTGTATATGAGTAAGGCTAAGAAAGCAAAGAGGTCATTTTGATAACAGTTGAAGCACTATAAGCATAGAGTTATATAGCATTGACATCACTAAGAATCATGGAATATGTGTGAGATGCCAAAGTTGATATGTTCAGATAATCCATTCATGGCAACAATATTAGCAGTTTTGAATATAGTTTGGAGAATTCTTCCCTTGAGAGAAATATAATGCTTCATCCTTCAGGCTTTCAGAAAGAGAAAAGGAACAGATCTCTGAGCAGTTGAGTGTGCTGAACAAGACTTACCATGACCTTTGTGATGGTTCTGCAAACCAGCTCCAGCAACTCCAAAGCGAGTTGGCTCAGCAGACGGAACAAAAGGTATTTTTACTTTTTGGCTCCATATATTATGGAAGCCTTTTAAATGGTATGAAAGTGGCTTTGCTGACTGAGAGTCGTGTTCACTAGCTTGCCATGACCAATGTGACTTAATATTTAACCTCACCTTAGCAGCCATTTGTCATGTGTTTCTTTACTGGGGTTCCATGATGTGTTGGTCAGTCAAAAATATCAGAGGGCATTTATAGCAAACCTCTGTTTCTGGTCCACTCCCACCTCCACCCACATTTTACCATTGTATATTGGAAAACAGTTAATGAGAATTTAAATTCTGTATTTGTATCTGATCACAGGTCAATAAGATTATACTCCTTTGAGACATTGTCACCCAAGAGTTGATAGCCAAGGGTTGTGGATATTGGCAAGAACATGCTTATAACCCTCTTCCTTCTGTAGAGTGACCAGGGAGAGTGAACTTCACTGACTGAGACGCTGGTTCCCCTCACCATCCATGGTCATCCTATCACATAGCACATTACCAGTTCTCACCTCACCTTCATTTTTGTACCACATGGAAGTCATTATAGTTGTTGTCAATTGTCTTAAGTTCTTTCTGGATACTTGTGTGTGTGTGTGCATTTAACCAAATTATATACATGTGTCTCTGGGATATACAGTGTGTTTGCCTGCTTATTTCCTATGTTGTGAAGCAATGGCCAGTTTATGTGGAGAAGGCTAACATGGATAAATCATATTTGGTCTACATGATTCAAAAATGATTATTCAAAACAAAATATACTTAATTCTGAAACATGGATATAAATTTATAAGTTCATAAAGTCTACAGGACAGAAGCAGTCCCGCTTTGATAGTACATTTCCAGGAAGTGTGTGCTGCTGTGGAATTTTCAGTGTAAAGCAGCCCACTCTAGTGGCTGTTGCTTCACCATATAAGGGAGTATGTGAAAAGTTTTAACAATTGCTTGCTGAGAACATCCAGTTCTCACTTTGAAAAGTTAAAGAGGGGTGGGAGGGGGAAGAGAGAAGGACAAGGACAAGCTGCTGAGCACCACTACATTGAGCATGATGTGTCCCTGTACTGTGTGTGTTTCATGTAAAGTATTGTTCTGATTAACTGACATCCTTGCTTACAAGTTTCACTAACCCTTTGGAGTTTAAGCACAAATGCACAAAGGGAAAAAGAGGACGACCTGTTTGGGGTTCTTTCTTGCAAAAAAACAAACAGTCGCATGCTGGACGCTAACCCCAAGCTTACACTGTGTATGTGATACGGCTGAGCTGCTCCATAAGGCTCTATTTCCTATCTGCCTGAAGCGTGCTCTGCAGTGTGGGTAAGTAGACGCCTTTTATTTTCTTTCCTTTTCTCCCTGTCTTTTACTGCTCATCTAGGTCAGAATGTCCATGTTTGGTAGACTGGATTTCTCTGGATTACTTCCCAGTGCTGCTGCCTGTCTAGCCTCCAGTTATGAGGGTGTTAGAAGGAATTCTGAAGGCCTTTCTCTTTGGCTCAGTTCCAGGCTTTTTTTTTTTTTTTTTTTTTTTTCCAATGTCAACATTTTTGAGATTATAATTCTTACAGAAGAAATGGGAAATTTTTGTTATAACAGGCTTTATATGGATTTTTTCTTTCTTTTCTTTCTTTTTTTTTTTTTAAATTTTTGTTTTTTTGAGGTAGGCCCTAGAACTTGGTCTATAAACCAGCTTGGCCTTGAATTTAGATCCTCTTGGCTCTGCATCCTAAGTGCTGGATTTCAAGTTGTGTGTGTGTCTGTGTGTGTAAACAATCATACACCAATCATCATTTTTTTTCAATCTTTATAAAATAGACACATAGTAGATCTGTATGGTATGTGTGTTTTATTTATATAAATTGAACCCTGCAATACAGAAATTAAAGATAGCAGAGAATGGCAAATAATATACTTCATAGCATGGGGAATTATGCCATCAATTGAACATATCCGATGAAGTGGAGAAATGAGCCAAGTCCCTCTTTGCTATCCAGTCTTCATTCTTATGTGCAGTCCTCATGCTTGAAGTCCTTGTTCAGTCTTTAAAGTGCAAGCTATGGCCTAATAGTGTTAAAGGCATTCTTACATGTTATCTATTTATTCATTCACTGGTCATTGTATTGCAGATACTACTGTTCCTATACACATAGAGAAAAATTATGCTTTTAATATAGTTTACCTCTCACTGAGAATAGAAACAAAGTATACTTGTTAGTAGACAGGGAACTGGTTGACAGTTAAGTCTAGATTATGAAGAGTAAGTTATGAGGTTTTTTTTTTAAGTTATGATTTTTTAAAAATCCAAAATAATACTGCCCTTATTAGAGAGATAACGACTGAAGGGCATATAGTGGTATTTGCCCTTAGTCCCATCACTCTGGAGGCAGAGGCCGGAGTCTGTTGCCAAGAAATTTGAGGCTAGCCTGCTCCACATAGTTTATACCAGGACAGTCAGAGTTTCATAGTGAGACCCTGTCTCAGAAAACAAACAAACAAACAAAAGGAAAAAGAGCTGTAAACAGAGCCCAATGCAAGTGATCGCACAGTCAAGTGGCTAAACTCTTTAAATGGTTTGGAATCTGAAAGAGAAGGCTTTAAATTGAGAATTCTTCAGGTGATTCTAGAATTTACAAGGGTACTTTTAACAATGTATAGGGTTGACCTTATTCCCTGAATTTAGAGACAACTGTTTAAGGTGTGACTTTACTGTTTCACACTTCACAGAACTATCCAGAGAGACAATATAATAGCAAAAGATTTGAGACCAGGTTAGTTTCTGGAACTCACTTGTTTTGTTACCTTGGTCAAGTTACCTCTCATGTTCTTACCTGCAAACTAAGATTAATCTTTTAAAGGATCATTGTGAAGATTCTGTGTCCTTCTTCATATATCTGAGTGGTAGTTGGCATTATAGTTGTTAAATGACCTATTTTAGCCCGGACTGGAAACAGTGGTTCTAGTGGTTCACAATCTGTTTCTTCCTTGACTTGCTCTTTCAGGTCTTCCTAGCACTGGCCCCCTAAAGAGTTAACTCTCAAGCACACACTGCTTGACTGATATACCTTTGGGTTCCCAGGACACCTGCACTCATATGCACCCATACACACAATTTAAAAAAGTAAAACATGGGCCGGGCGTGGTGGCGCATGCCTTTAATCCCAGCACTGGTTAGGCAGAGGCAGGCGGATTTCTGAGTTCAAGGCCAGCCTGGTCTACAGAGTGAGTTCCAGGACAGCCAGGGCTATACAGAGAAGCCCTGTCTTGAAAAACCAAAAAAAAAAAAAAAAAAAAAGTAAAACATAAAACCTTTAAAAATAGCCACCCAAGGCAAGCAGTGTGGCTCAGCAAGTAAAAATGCCTACCAGGTCCACATGATGGAAGGACAGAACCAGTCCCACTACACCTTATACACTAAATAAATAAACAAATAAATAGTAAATAATGAGTAAGGTTTTTTAAGCTATTCTCTTTCTTTCTACTGTGTGCTACTTTGTAAATAAAGCTTGTCACTCAGATATACTTAATGCTGTCTATCATCCTTTAAGCAATCTGTGAACTTCTGGCACTATTAAACATTTGGCAGTTTAGAAAAAGTACTTCCTAGCATGAATGGCCTGGCTTGCATTTTGATATTTCATACAGGTTGGGACTTACTTGGGATGGGTTTTTCTTGTGATCACAATTTCATCTACTGTGATTCTCTTTCAACAGTTATGCTTTTTACCATTGATTCTGATTCAATTTTCATTTTAATTCTTTCTTTTAGGGTTGCAGAGCAGTTGCTGGGGTGATTGACCTAGGCACAGTGGAGATATTCCCCATCTTCAAAGCCATGCAAAAGGGCCTCATTGACCAAGACACAGGCCTTGTGCTCCTGGAATCCCAGATTATCATGTCTGGCCTCATTGATCCTGAGAACAGTGAAAAGCTCTCCTTGGAAGAGGGTCTCACCAGAAATTTCATTAACCTTCCAATATATCAACAGCTCCTGGGACTAAGGGATTCTCTGTTTTTAGTGAGCAGGCTTACAGGAACCCAAGGCTCCCGTTCTGTGGTGGAAGCAATTGAAAAGAAAATAATCAGTGAGAGACTTGGACTGAAAGTCTTAGAGGTTCACCTGGCAACTGGAGGTTTCAGTCTCACCCCTAGGGAGAACTGTATTAATCTGGAAGAAGCTTTTCATCAAGGCTTCATTGCATCAAGGCTCTACTCAGAATTACAGTCTCACCTGAGATCATCCAAGAACTTAATAGACCCCAACACAGCTGAAAAAGTTGGCTTGCTGGAACTGATGCAGAGATGTATCAGCCATCAAGAGTCAGGGTTGAAATTGTTGCCTGTCAAGCAGTTGGCAGGGGGAATGGTGAGCTTGAAGTCAGGTCGGAAAGTTAGCATTTTCCGTGCTGTTCAGGAAGGGCTGATAGACAGGCAGGTCACTGTCCGGCTGCTGGAAGCCCAGCTATTTGCTGGTGGCATAGTAGATCCAAGAACAGGACACAGACTTACAGTGGAAGAGGCTGTGAGACATAATTTGATTGACCAAGATATGGCTTGCGCTATTCTCATAAGGCAGCTTCAGACAGGAGGCATCATTGACACTGTCACAGGGAATAGGATGACTATCGATGAAGCAGTGACCAATAATCTTTTAGCTGCCAAGATTGCTCTTGTAATTCTGGAATCCCTCTGGTCATTTATGGGCTTACTGTTGCCTGAATCTGGAGAGATCCTCCCAATTACAGATGCTCTAGAGCAAGGTATTGTGTCTACTGAATTAGCACATAAAATTCTCCATAACCGACAGCAAATTGAGGCTCTTTTTCTACCAACACTCACAGAGATTTGGTCCTGGGAAAAAGCAACAGAGAATGGTATCCTAGATAAAGATCTTGCCAATGACTTACAGTCAGTTTGTATCCCTGACATGATGCCCCACATACAACTAGCAGACTCTGCAGAACAAAGCAAGGTAGACTTTGCTGCTGGTAAACCACCTGTGTCATGCCAAAGAGAGGAAAGACCCAGCCAGGGAGAAAAGCTGCTGTTTCAGCTGATGACTCACAGCTACATTAATGCACACACTGGACAGAGGCTGCTTTTGCTGGATCAAGAGCTGGTGGAGATGCTAGCATCCAGAGGTGACTGTCAAGTAATTCTTCCAGAAGTATTTGAAATTCAGCATCAAAGGCTCGACACTTTTGAGGAATTACAAGAATTGGATACTGGCACCATCTCCCAAATTTCCAGTGCTAAGCATCCTAGGAAGCCCTGTGAATCCCAATTTCCTTCACAGAACAAAGACTATCCCAGTCAGGAAAACTGTACTGAAGCAAAGGGTGAAAGGTCTGCTGTAGAAATAGAATGCTCTCCTGCAGAGAGCCCTGAAAGGGAGCTGTTCGTAGAAGAACAAGAAGCCATTACTGAAAATGTTGACAGTTTGAAAGTCATCAATAAAGTCAAGTTAGAGCTACAAAGACCATTGTTAGGTAGTAGAAAGGAAGAGCAAGCAGAAACATTGAGCGAGGAAAGTATCAGCGGAGACCCCCTCCTTGTAGAATGTCCTGAGGAATCTGAAGGTAAAGACCTTTCTACTGCGAGGTCAAAATGCCAGGCTCCCACAAAGTCTTCGTTTACATGTCACAAAGAACAAGCGAAGACTGTCGAAGCCGACCACATTTCAAGTGAGACTGGAATACCACTCATAAAGTCTCAAAATAAAATGTCACAATTTCAGGTAGATACTTCTGTAAGTTTGAGATCAGAATTTAAGTCAGAACATGATATGAATGTTAATTCTTTGGACAAAGAGTTAAATGAAGAACTTTTGGTTAAGGATAGCCACAAACAAAGTCAAGAAGGACAGAGTGTTGCAGATGGTCAGATGGTGGTATTAGAAAAGACTGATACAGAAGGTAATGGTCATGAGCCTTTGTTGCAAGGTTCTCCTTATGAAGATGCTACCTTAAGTACACTATCTGCACAGCTACAGGATGGTGGTATCTTTCATGAAGAAACAGGTCAGAAACTCTTACTAAATGAAGCAATAGCCCAAGGCCTTGTGTCTAGCCACACTGCTGTGAAACTTATGGGGAAATTGAACATGTTTCGGGGCTTCTTTGACTCCCAGACCTGTGAGTCTTTGACAACTGAAGAAGTCATTGATGAAGGTCTAATGGATGAGAAATTATTATATAATGTCCTTATGTCAGACAAGGCTATAAGTGGTATCTTAGACCCCAGGACCCACTCTCTGTGCTCTGTAAAGGAGGCTGTGGCAGCTGGGCTGCTTGACAAGGAGACAGCCACAAGGATTTTAGAGGGGCAGGTGATAACTGGTGGAATTGTTGACCTGAAACGAGGCAAAAAGCTTTCAGTAACTTTGGCCTCAAATCTTGGTTTGGTAGACACTGCTGACCAGACAGAACTTATCAATCTGGAAAAGGCTACTAAAGGCAGAGGTGCTGAAAAAGCAGTTAAAGAGAGATTAATCGGACTACAAATGGAAACAGCAGGACTTATGGACCCTGAAAGTAAAGCACCATTAACAGTTTTGCAGTCCATTAATAGAGGTATTCTAGAGAGAGAAGAAGCTGTTTATCTGTTGACTAAGCAAGTACTTGATGGTGGTATCATTCATCATATATCTGGCTTGAGACTTTCTGTTGATAATGCCTTTAAACATGGCTTGATTGGTGAAGATGTGGCCAGGCAGCTCAGAAAAGTTGAGAACTTTACCCACTATCAATATTTTCATCCTCAAACAAAGGAAGCTCTTTCCTTCTCAGAAGCCATAAAATTAGATCTTGTTTCTCCAGACTTGAAAAGAGAAATCCAAGAGATCCAGGACTTTAGTGGGAACTTGGGGGATTTCATTTATGGCCAGAAATTGACCTTGGCAAAAACTAACAAAGAAGAATCCTTAGCTAATAAAACAGAATTGCCTTCAGGAGTGATGCATGGGGTTATAGATCCTGAGAACTGCACAATTATTCCTTACTCAGAATTGGTAAAGAAATGTAGGATTGACATTGAATCTGGATGGAGATATCTTGAAGTAATTCCATTCTCTGATATTAAAGACGAGACGGGCAACAGAGTGCTAACACTGTCTGAAGCAATTCAGCATGGAAAAGTAGACTTTGCTTCTGCATTGAAGGTTTTGGAAGCTCAGGCGAACACTGGTGGCATCATAGATATGGCCACAGGAAAAAGAGTGACATTGGCATCAGCTTTGGAAATGAAACTGTTAGATGAAAACATGGCCAGGATTATTGCATCTCACCAGGTGTTAACTGGAGGAATTATTGATATATACAGTGATCAAAGAGTGACTTTAAACGATGCTGTTGAGAAAAGATTGATTAGCCCTGAACTGGCAACTATGATCCAAGTAGATCCTTTAGCAGAGCAGGGTGGGACTGGAGTATGTGAATTGAAGGGTGACTTTCTAAGAAAGGAGGAGTTTAGTGAGACTCGCAGAGAGAGTTATGGTAAGGAGAAACATGAGAGAGTGTTACAAGCTGGGGGTCAGTGTGCTCAAGAAAAGTCTGACATAAGGGTTTCTAGTGGGGAAAAGGCAGAAAAGGGCAGGAAGATTTCAGTAGAGATAGAAGGCCAGAGTCAAGATGAGAAAGCTTCTTCAGATAATAAAATATCTGCCAGCATCATAAGTCCTTTTGGTCTTGAGGGTAAATCTTCATACCAAGTTTCAGTGACACATCCCTGCTCAGAATCTTGTAATTTGAAACCCAGAGAGGAAACTAAAAGTCATATGAGAAAATGTGCAGCTGTAGAGCAGGAGAAAGTAGGAACACAAATAAAAATGATTTCTCACGTACAGCAGTCTACCTCAGGTCTGGATGCTGAGGAAGCTAGAGAATGTCAAGGGAGAATGATTTCAAAAGAGCAAGGATCTCATGAAACAGCAGGCAACCTGTTGAGTGAGCAGTCAGTAAAGGTTGATAGGAGAGTGAGGAGAGAGATGGGTGGAGAGCGAAGTATCCAAATGAGCAGAGAAGCAGCAGTTCTTTCTGAGGAAGAGTTGGACCAGGAAGTTTCAATTGGTGATGAACATGACTCCTTTGTAAAGAGCCAATCTATGAAAATGATTGGAAATGACAAGGGAAAAGAAGCTGGCAGAGAAAAGGACTTTTCTGTTGTTTGTAAAATCAAAGGCTTCCCTTCTCAGATGACATCCAAAGATGCTTCTCTAAAAAATCAAGATGCTTTAACATTCTTTAGTGAAGGGGAAACAAAAACTGTAAACCTCTGCTCGATTTTAAAACCGGGAGAAAAATTATCTCAAGAAACTGCTACTACTGTCCAGAAAGAACCATTATCTTCTGAGATCCCAAGACCAGAAAGACTGAACTCTCAGGAACCAGATGAAGAACCCCAAACTTCAGTTGTACCCTGCATTTCCAAAGGAGACATGGCTGCCCAAATTACCACAAGACAGGAGACTACTGATAACCAAGACCTATATATTACATCTAAGAGTGCAGAGACCAAAGATAAGATTTTCCCATCCAAAAATTATAAAGAAAAGTTACATCAAGAAATACCTATGGACTCACCAAGATCCCATAAATTGAACGAGACCACAATTTCTACTCTCAATACGGAAGGTGTCATTTATCTAGATTCTTCAGATATAAAGGGTCTTCATGAGGATAGCAAAGCAGACCACAAGTCTTGTGGACATCAGAAATCTAAAATAACAACAACCCAGGCAAAACAATCTCTACAAGTAGTAAATCCCCTAGTTAGAGACACAGAAGAAGGGTCCTCTGAAGATAGAGTGGGCCAAAGAGGACCCAGGGTCTTGACATCTCCCCTTCAGGAGAAACTGCCCACAAGGACAGTGCAGAGTGAGAATATAAGTCAACATGATGCTGTCATTCCCGCCGTTTCTGAAATCAGGGAGGAAATGCCACTGTCCCTGCCATGTTCTGCGGTGAAGGTGGATGGGAAGATACCTAAGGAAAAACACAAAGAGATCCTTGGAGATGAACAAGCCCCCTTCATGGCTATACCTAGTGGGAAGGGAAGTGAAGGTGTAAACCCAGAGCCTTGCAGAGCAACTCAGGCAAGTATCCCAATGTGGTGGTTTCTATTTTATTAGGGTTTGGGAGTATTTTTGTTTGGTTAGCTTTGATTTGGTTTTGAAACAGGGTTTAGCTATGTGACCCTAGCTGGCCTGGTGCTCACTATGAATCCTGAGGGAGGCCTCCAACTTGTGGCAATCCTCTTGCCCCCCATTCTGGGATTAAAGATACACATCATCATTTCTGGCTTTTTAGGTGTTTTTTTGGTTTTTTGGTTTTTTTGTTTTTTCTTTTCGAGACAGGGTTTCTCTGTATAGCCCTGGTTGTCCTGGAACTCTCTTTGTAGACCAGCTGGCCTCAAACTCAGAAATCCGCCTGCCTCTGCCTCCCAAGTGCTGGGATTAAAGGCGTGCACCACCACCATGCTTGGCTTTTAGTTTGTTTTTACACACACACACACACACACACACACACACACACACACACACACATACTAACAATAAGAAATAAACCCTTTTAAAAAGAAAATAAATAAGGTCTGCTTTTAGTTTACAAGAGAATACAGAGAATATAGTTCCCAAACTATAAGTGTTAGTACTCAAGAGGCAGAGGCGGGTGGATCGCTGAGTTTGAGGCCAGCCTGATATATAGAGTGAATTCTAGGACACCCAGGGATACAGAGAGAAACCCTGTTTAAAAACAAACAAACAAACAAACAAACAAACAAACAAAAAGATATAAATACCTTTAATGCTATGATGATTCTTTTTTTTTTATTTTTTAAAGGCTTCCTAGGCAAGTGCTCTATTACTGCTGAGCTATATATCTTCAACCCTAGCTTCTGGCTATAAATCTTAACTGGGTACAAAAGTCAGATATATATATGTATTTATTTTGTCTTAGATAATTCTCTTAAGTTATTAGTTCACTTATCACCCAGAATATAGTTGTTAGAAAATTAGGCATTACCCGTGACTGTCTTTCTAAAAATTGCAAGAGTTTTTGTTCACTGTTTTTATTTTTGTGACTCAGGGCTTATATGAAAATCATATACTGCCAAGATCTATCTCCAGCCTGAGAGTTCTAAAATTAAAAACACTGAAGCTAAATTAAAATATTAGAATGATATTATTTGAAATCAGGATGTCTTTTAGAAATGTTTTTAAATGATATTTATTTATAATTATGAGCTCCTGCTTTCTGAGGAAGTCAATAAAATAATTTTTGTCTATTGTTTTGAAATGGCTCCAGCAGGATAACATATTTCATCCTGTCTTATGTGTAGTAAAAATTGCTTCTATTTTAAAAGCTGACTTTAAGGAACACTACAGAGCTTCATGAGTTTTACTTTGGCTCGACAGAATGTGTTTACCCGGAGACTTTGTTTAGAACATGATGAGAAGTTGGTCTCGTATCTGTCTCTGTTACGGGACATTGAAATGAGAACCAAACAGATTCAACCTTTGGAGCTTACTGTGGCAGAGCTGCAAGATCTCCTGGGTCAGGCCAAGGTGAGTACCCAAACATTCCTCCATGCCCACTGGCTTCCAGATGGTGGCCTCTAGCTAGCTACCCTGAAGATTTCAAGGTTTACAAGAACCTGCCTTTCATTCTCTCCCATTGAAAGAAAATCTTAGACTCCTTGTCAGGTTTTAGTAGAATATGCTGGGCTAGAACAAGTAAGATTTTTAAGAATATACTTTGGATAGACATATACTACCTGTATGATCTTTGATTTAATGAAGTTAAGTTCAAAAGCAGTGTGATTGGTTAAGAAATTTGAAGTAACCTGGGCATGATGATTCATCCCTTTAATCCCAGCACTAGAAGGCCTCCATACACACACACACACACACACACACACACACACACACACACACACACATTAATAATAAAATATAAAAATTTTTAATATTGTCTACTTTTAGCTATCCTGAGAATACTAGTTCCTAAACTTTAGTAGGTGAAGTCACATTGTATAAGTCCCTAAAGCCCCTTTATAGTAACACCAGAAAGCAGATGCATATGCAAACGGGTTTGTAAGTTGTTTAAAGTGTAAGAAGCAAGTAAACCTCCAAATTGCCAACAGTTGCATATGTTTTTTCCTCCTTCTAGAAGACTAACGGTTGTCTTCTGAAGAAAGCATCTGCTTAGACACACTTGAAGGCAAGGGTTCTTTTCTGAAGTCATAGGATTAAATGAAGGTGATTAATCCATGAGCTTCATTTTCATTTGACCTTCCATGATTTGACCCACCACCCATGGAAAGGAAAGACCTAATGGTGATAATGGAAATGATTTCCCAAGTGTGGGACCCCATCCCATCCCCTCAGTGAAGCCTATATTTTCAGACCCATCTCTGCATGTAGGGTTTGTAGGCAACTTTTTAGGCAATTCAGAACTCACCACCATTTGTGTCAGTAAAATATCTTAATGAATAAAGGCTCTTTCTGTCAAGCCTTTAGACCTGAGTTCAACAATTTCTAGGACCTGCATAGTAGGTGAGAGGTATTCTTGCATGTTGTTCTCTGACCTCCATACTGTGTTTGCACTGTAGCACATGCAAATTCAATAAAATGAATGAATGAACGAACGAACGAATGAATGAATGAATGCAATTTTAACACCATTTAAAAGACTGTAACATTAATAATAACATTGGAAAAGTATAACTGGAACTCTCTAAAACAGAGATCTAAGGACACTCTTTCCAGCAGTATGAGGTAAATAAATTTTGCTATTATGCATGTATGTGTATCTTTGTGTGTGAGTATATGCATGTGATAGCAGGTACCTATGAAGGCTGGAGCTAGAGGCAACAGGTAGTTGTAAGTTGCCCAGCATTGGTGCGAGGAGCAGTAGGTGCTCTTGACTACTGAGCCATCTCTCCAGCCCCATAATGACTGTGCTTTCCTGCTGGGAAAACCAGCAGTGTTTTACTAAATTTGTAGCTGGGTATGGGAATATATTTGCCTGTAATCCTTCTACTAAGAGAAAGAGGCAAAGGAATGACCACAAGGGTGAGGCCCGCCTAGTCTACCTAGTGAGTTCCAGGCCTATATAATGACTGTGTCTTACCCAAACAAAAGCCAGGCACACTGGGATCCATCTCCAGCATTGGGGAGGCAGAAATGAGAGGATTCCTAAAGCAGCTCACTAGGCAGTTACTCCATCCTAAACGGTGGTTTCCAGACCAATAACAGATCTTGATTCAAAGGAGGTAGATGGAACTCCTGAAGATGATACTCCAGGTTGTCTGCAGAATGTATTGCGAGAGCATGCGTGTGTTTTTATTTGTTTGTTTGTTTTGTTTTGTTTTGTTTTTTTGAGACAGGGTTTCTCTGTATAGCCCTGGCTGTCCTGGAACTTACTTTGTAGACCAGGCTGGCTTTGAACTCAGAAATCCGCCTGCCTCTGCCTCCCGAGTGCTGGGATTAAAGGCGTGCACCACCATGCCCGGCGCGTGTGTTTTGGTTTAAAAAACCAAAAAAACAGAGTCACAATTTCAGAAGTAAAACCATCTATACTTGGTTTATATTTGTTGGTGAGATGCTTGGTTTTAGTGGGGTTTTTTTCCTTTTTCTTTTGTATATGTGTATATGCACATGTGTGGTTGTATACACCTGAGAGGACTCACAATTGGGCCAAAGAGATTTATTTCATTGTCCCACTATCACCCTTCATCTTACACCCTTCAGAAAGGTCTTTCGTTGAACCTGAACTCGGATGCTCCCCAACAAACCCCAGCAGTCTCCTTGTACTTCATCGCTCTCTGAAACAGTGGGCTGCATGTGTTCATGGCCCAGCTTTTTATGTGGGACTATAGGATTTGAATTCAGGTCTTCATGCTTCCTCAAACAAGTGCTCTTACCTACTGAGACCTATCCCCAGCCCTATTTCAGTTGTTCAGAGAATGACAAAAAACACTGGCCTTACAGAAACTGAAGGAAAAGACCTTTAGGAAGAACAGAAGGCAGAGATACTGAGTCCAGTGAAGACTAATTATAGATGACCTTGGTTTAAAAAAAAATGGCTTCCATGGAATGTGAGATTTAAATGAGATGACAGGTGATGACTGAATGTCATTCTTTCTTGAAATGTTTGTGTTGCAGGCAAGAAAAGAGGTAGGACATAACATGACTAAAAAATGTTTTCAATGGCTGGGCGTGGTGGCGCACGCCTTTAATCCCAGCACTTGGGAGGCAGAGACAGGTGGATTTCTGAGTTCAAGGCCAGCCTGGTCTACAGAGTGAGTTCCAGGACAGCCAGGGCTATACAGAGAAACCCTGTTTCGAAAAACCAAAAAAAAAAAAAAATGTTTTCAATGGATTTTGGAGGGAGGAGAAATTGGTAATAGATAGTTGCAGCCTGTTAAGAACATTAGAAAGGATCAAAAGGCAGCCTTGAAAGGGAAACCAAGTCACTCATTGAGATTGAGGATGAAGATGAAGACAATTGAGGCTGCAGAAGTTTGCCTTGTTTCTCAATGTCAGTGTGTGGTATAAATAGGTGGCTAACATGGAAGTGAGGCTATGCCCCCCAAAACACTGTTCCACTCTTCCACCAGCCACTGCTGGCTTCTCTATTGAGAAGAAAGAATACTGTAAAACAGCTGAGTGGGAAGACTATTTTCAGGTATTTTTTTTTAAAGATTTATTTATTATATGTAAGTACACTGTAGCTGTCTTCAGATGCACCAGAATGGGGCATCAGATCTCATTACAGATGGTTGTGAGCCATCATGTGGTTGCTGGGATTTGAACTCAGGACCTTCGGAAGAGTAGTCAGTGCTCTTAACCGCTGAGCCATCTCTCCACCCCCCCAGGTATTTTTATATTCTTTGGTTCTTTCCCCTTAGAATTTGGATGGAAAGAATCGTCATTTTGGTTGTTTTCCCTTGAAGCACATTACTTTTACATGTCAGCCGCTGGGAAAAGGAAAAGGAAAATTGATGGTCTTAGAGAGGAGTCAAGGTATAGTGGACAGAGTGGTACAGTGAGTCAGAAACCTGAATCCAACCTAACTACTCTCCTATTTCTGTTTGGTGGCCTCAGACAAAACAATGCATGTTGTTCAATGCTGAGGAATGTTAGTTGATTGGTGATTAAATTAAGGAACCTACATAAAAAAACATCTTTTAAGTCCTATGTAGATGTGAAGTGAGCTAACACATGTACACAGTTGATTCCCAGAAGGTAAAATTGCTACTCTATACTGGGGGGTGGGGTGGGGGTGGGGTTGGATTTAGGCCTCAGGAAAGAAAGGCACATGCTCTTGTACTCATCTCCAGGCACCGCACTGCCCCTGACTTTGGGGGTAACTTTGCTCTGTTTCCTCAGGAACTAGACAGGGAATTAAAAGATCTGTCCACCCTGGTGAGTCAGGAATTGGAGTGTGTGAATCGGATTGTAATCAGTCAGCCACAAGAAGTTCCTGCTCAGCTGTTGAAGGCATTAGAGAAAGATGCCAAAAATCTTCAGAAGTCTCTAAGCTCTGTTAGTGACTCTTGGAGTTCCAGATTCCTCCACCTCCAGAATGCTATGGAAGCAAAAAAGGTAGTGTCTTGGTTTGGTGGTGTTGGGTTTTTTGTGAGTTTTTTTTTAACGGTTATTTTTAATTATGCATATGTATATTGAGGGCTATGTGTATGTGAGCGTGGGTGCCAGCAGATGCCAGAAGGAAGATACCCCCTCGCCTAGTACTTGAGTTACAGTATGTTTGTGAGCTGCTTGGCGAGGGTGCTAGGAACCGAATTCAGGCACTTTGTAAGAGCAGCAAATGCTCTTAATCACCCAGGCATCTCTCCAGCCCTAGTGCCTTGCTTGTTCTTATTCCTAAGGGAGGGCTCACACAAAGCCTGGGTAGATCTGGAGAGGTATAGTCTGACTTGCTGTTTATTTCCTAGGCCACAGTGTTAAATCGGCACAAGGAACTGCAAGGCAAACTTCAAGATCTGAGAGCCTGGGTCTGCAGAACCAGTCTTACTCTGAACAGCGAGGGCTATGGCACTGAAACTGATGCTGACAGCCCGAGTCACACTCTCCAGCCATACAAGGTAAGCTCCCACCCATTCCCGCCACGCCCCTTTGACATACCTTTATTCTCCTTATTGCCAAATCTGTCTTTATACTTAACCTTTCTTAGTCCAAATCTCCCTTTCAGAACTTAGATGAGCTATGCTTAATTTTTAGGATTATTATACTTTGACTATTTTTCCTTGAAATTATTCTCTGAGAGAGAGCCCAAAGTATGCCTTTAAATTACCAATTTGATATCTATTTTATACTGAGCAGCTAGGGTCTGTCTCTTGTTTCTTTCTTGCCTAGTGTCTAATCTTGCACAATTTGTGGAGCGCTTTTCATTGTTGACCTGGAGTGTAAGTAGGCAAGGTTTTTCTGTAGGCTAGAAGTAAATAAATCACATCTTTCATCCCAGCACTCGGGAGGCAGAGGCTGGTGGATTTCTGTGAGTCTGAGGCCAGCTTGGTCTCAAAGTGAGTTCCAGGACAGCCAAGGAAATCTTGTCTTGAAAAACAAAAACAACAACAACAAAAAGATAAAAGAATCTCTTTTATAAAGTTTTTTCTTTAATTTTATGCATATTTATGAGGACCTAAGTGTATGTATGTGTGCCGCAACCATGCATGTTCCCACTGAGACCAGACTAAGGGAGTCAGATCCCCAGGAACTAGTTAGAGATGATTTTGAGCTGCTTCGTATCCTCTGGAAGTAAGTGCTCTCAACCACTGATCCATCTCTCCAGCACCTAAAACTAAAAGGTTGTTTCTTAGTGAATCAAATAAGTTTCCCGTTGTCTCAGTATTTCCCTACCAATTACTTACTGGACAATAAAACAAATACTTGAGCCTATCTGCAGGTTGTTTTGCCTGCACATGTCTGTCACCACGTGCTTGTTGTGCTCACTGAGGCCAGAAGAGGACACTGGATCTCCTAGAACTAGAGTTCCTACTATGAGAGTGCTGGAATTGAGCCTGGGTCTTCTGGAAAAGCATCCTGTGCTCTTAACTGCTGAGCCATCTCTTGAGCCTTGGATCAGAAATTAATGTTGTATTTTTCCAAAACTTTTTTTTTTTTTTTTTTTTTTTGGTTTTTCGAGACAGGGTTTCTCTGTATAGCCCTGGCTGTCCTGGAACTCACTCTGTAGACCAGGCTGGCCTCGAACTCAGAAATCCGCCTGCCTCTGCCTCCCAAGTGCTGGGATTAAAGGTGTGCGCCACCACGCCCAGCTACCAAAACTTTTTTTTTTTTTTAATTATGCCAGGGTTGGTGGCATAGACCTCTAATTTCAGTACTTGGGAGGTTTAGCTGAAAGAATCACAGATTCCAGGCCTTTCTGGGCTATAAAATGAGTTCAAGGCCAATCTGAACAGCATAGTAAGACTCTTAAACAAGACAAAAGGTACCGGGATGCAGCTCTGTGGAAGAGCAAGTGCCTCTCAGTGTGCTAAGGGACTCAGGCCCCAGCTCCACAAAAACCAACAAATAAATAGGAAAAAAACTAAGTCAGAAAATTTGAGTTAGCAATAGTATAGTGCTGTTAGTAAAAATGAATGGAAAGCTTGCTGCAGTGTAAAGCTAGGTCCAGTAATTGCATACTTGCAATTACTGCCTTGTTTGGGGATTTTGCAAAGAATAAAAAAAATGAGACTGGCAGTGTTCGTTTTTTGTAACCAATTATAAAATATAGGGGATTAGCCTTTAATTCTCAAAACCAATAGCTTTCCCACGACTAGAGAAATGAAAGGCTTTTGTTTTTCTCTCCCCGTTTGCCTTAGGATATGAAACAGTCTATGGCTGAAAGGAAATCTCAGCTGGATACCCTTGCTTTGGATATTCAGCTCTTTATATCTGAGCACCCACAGGATCTGTCTCTTCAGCAGAATCAGGAGATGCTGCAGTTTCTGAGTGAATTACAGAGGTCCTTCCAGGGCCTTGTGGAACACACTGCAGCTCAGAAAGATGTGGTGCAGGGCCATCTTCAGCAAGTCCAGCAAGAAATTCAGGTCAAGGTCAGACTGACCCAGCAACTGAGCTCAGTTTGTCTTTTGGAGTGTCTTCTAGGGTTTTCCTGGTCTGTCTCCAACTGTCATGATTCCAGGAACCTGGCTTTACCTACTTCAAAATTTCATGTCACACAGGCCAATGTGGCCTGGTCCAAGAGAACTGTTCTAGCTTTTTCTTGTTTTTACGTGTATAAGAGAATATATATGTTTGTGTGTGATTGCATGTGCAAGTGTTTTCATTTTAGTGAGACTCTATTCTTACTATGTCCCATTGTCTCAACTTTTCCTGTAAAATTGTAGCTGGCCTGTCCATCCTATTGCTTTTCCAGCCTCATTTGAGCCTGAGGGAAACACCTTGATACTCTGAACACTGATAAGAGTGGCTCTAAAAAATCGGTTTTATTAAACAGCTTTTAAAGTAACTCATAATAAGATTCCCTGACAGTCTACAAACAGCTGACAAAAAAATTGAATCAGAATAATACTGCTTTAGTTATTTTTTGTTGTTTTATTTTTCAGACAGTGTTTCACTGTGCAGTGCAAGCTGACTCTGTGTAGATCAGGCTAGCCTGAGCTCACAGAGATTCCCCCTGCCTCTGCCCACATGCTCTATTTAAAGGCATGATCAACCATGTCTTACCCTTGTTTGGGGAATACTTAAGTTATTATTTTCTTGCACTTTTCTACATGCTGATGTGCTCAGTTTTTCACAGTGGAAGACAATATACAAAAGCAGGGTTGATGTTTCTTTTCTCTTCTTATATATATTTGACTCTCATACCAATTCTTACCATAAGTCTCATGCACAAACTTAGATTCAACATAATTGAGTGTCTAGTATCATGATAGCCATAGGCTGTCTTGATTAATGCTTTTGTCATCTCTGCCATTGGATACAGTGGTGTACAGCAAGTGACAGCATTGTCATGATCCCCAGGAAATCTGTCTCAAGGGCTCCTGTATTATACAAAGTATAGTTGAGCTTTTGAGTCAAACTTAAAGCAAAGTAGGCTAATCCATGCCTTCCATCCCCTGCTACTGTCTAGTTATTTCAACTGTGTTGAAATTGAAATGAATCCTGATGAAATATTTCAGGTTTCTTTCCATTCCTGAACTTGTGCAATGCCCTTTATATAGTGTAGTATATCATGTAGAAAATTAATAAAGCAGATTGGTCTGAGCCACCTTGACTTAATTGCAGCAGGTAATAGAATTGCATGTGAACATTCTGAACATGGGATTAATTCACAGTGTGCATTAACCTTGTCAAGAATGCTCTGCCTCTCTCTGTATTTGCTCTGAGTGTGTGTGTGTGCGTTAACTTGTTTGCTTTGCTTTTTTCAGATTCAGTCTGCACTCATCCTAACCCATGAAGATCCTGTTTCACAGCTGAAGAGCTCTTAGGAGCTCTCTTCCAGTGCCCTTCTGTTTTTCATAAAAAGGGGGAGTGAGGGCCAACATGGGTACCTGTTTGTAAGTGCAGGTGACTGAGATCAGAATGCCATCAGAAGGCAGTATGGTAGAAACTGTCTTTAGAAGGATGATCAGGAGAACACATCATGCTCAATTGTTGCTCAGTCAGGTGCTTTAGTGTTATGGAACTGACATGACAGATGGGAAAAGGATCAGGCATGGAAACATATCCCCCCGCCCCCTCTGGCCCTGACTCTTCTAGTGGTATTAGTGTAGAAACCCAAAAGATTGAGACAGTTGCTATTCTTGGACTGTTTTCTCCTCAAAATAGCCAACTCCCACTCCTCAAGCCTGCCATGTAATTATTCCATTTAATGGTTCTTCTGTAGTTATGAGGCATTTGATTTATAAAGTCAGTTCAATTATTAAGAAGTTCATTAGGCTAATCAATTATCCAGACTCTTGGGTTTTTTAGTTCTAATTCTTCTACTTTTCCACATTTCTTACTTAATGTGTACAGCAAATCCTCTTGTTTCAAAGAAGAACTTCTCAGACAAATTTATCATCATCACCACTGTCATGTGGTTTCAATGTTGTCCATTCCAAAGATGGTGACAGCAGCCTTCAAAGGAGCTTCCAAACTCAAACCTGAACTAGGAGCACCTCTCTATGACTATCTCTGACTGTCATTCCAATTGCACACCCACATAGCAGACTGCCCAGATGAGGGGAGCTTCTGGAATATGATTTCTGTGCCTTTTTCTATTCCAATTTTCCACCAGCGTTTTCATCTTTGATGTATAATTGTCATGTTTTACATTTCAGGAAATTAACTTGTATTTGTAAGATGAGAGTTAATTATTTCTTGACTCCTCTGCATTTTAATTAGACTCTGCAGAAACAACAAGACACCTGCCATAAGAAGCTGGAGGATCTTTGCAACTGGGTGGGACAGGCAGAAAGAGCACTGGAGAGGCACCAGGGCGGAGCCTCTAGGCAAGAGCTCTCTGCTCTGCAGCAGAACCAAAGTGACTTGAAGGTCAGTGTGAATTGTCTGGTCATCCCTTCAGCAAGTGTTTGCCAAGGCTCTATTACAGTTCTTAGTGGTAATCAGTGATAAGCAGACATTACTGCTTTCATAAAGTTTACAGTTTGATAGAAGAGAAAGACCAGTAGACAGATTATAACCATTACATACAGAAAGGTAAAGTTGACTTTAAAGAGTGTCAGATAAACTGAGAAGTGGTGTGTAAAGCAGGGTTAGTACATGAAGGTGTAGCAGGTAGAAAGTGTACCAGGCAGGAACTCTGTTTCAGGTAGGAGGGGAACTGAGCATAAAGTAGTCGAGAACTGAAAGGAGGCCCTTCTGCTGGGCTGCAAAGAACAAGAGGAAGATTAGAGAAAGTGGAGATCAGAGACATGGATGTCGCTCGTATCATCCTGGATTTGTAGGCCACATTAGGGAGAAAAGATGATAACCAGGAGAATAGTCTCCTCATCCACTAAACCTTAAACAAAGGAGTGGGTACTTTCCAAGCCTCCCAGTCAATTCCTAAAAGCAGAAATGAGTGAACACTATATATGTTGTTCTTGGACATATGGATAATGCAGTTTAATTTATAAATGAGGTACAATGAAAGATAGATCCAGAACTAAAATTAGAACAATTATTACAATATACTGTAATAAAATCATCACTACTCTTGCCCTTTGGTGCCATTGTTATATGAAATGATGATTCTTGGCATATAAATGTCATAATAGCATGACAGATGACCCTGTGTGCCCTGTGTGTGACTAATGGGCAAGTACCATGTACAGCTTGAATGCACTAGACAGAGGAGCTCTTCACATCTCAGACTGAGTAGAGCAAGACGAATTGATTTTTTTTAACTGTATAAGGCTGTATTATATATGTTGCCTGTATATGTGTCCATATATGACTACATGTGTGCAGTGCCTGTGGAGGTGTCAGGTCCTCCACAGGCGTCAGGTGCAGGTCCTCTGGAACTGCAGTTATGCATGGTTGTGAACTGCCGCGTGCATACTAGAAACTGAGTCCAGGTCTTCACCAAGGAGAAATTATGAGCCTCCCTCCACCCCATTCCACTCCTCTCTTTTTAGACAGGAGCCTTGGCTGGCCTATAATTTACTATGTATACCTAACTAGCCTTGAACTCATGAAGCTTGAGCACCTCTGCCTCCTGAGTGCTAGGATTAAAGGGTTACCATCATGCCTACTAGGAATGAGTTTCAATCACTTCATTCAGAATGGTGCACTTAGAAAATGTGAAAAACTACATTTTTATTTAATAGTTTTAGATCATAGTTGATCATGAAGAAGTATGGAGACTGTCTGGTCTACTATTCAAGACTGGCAAGATATATTCTGCTATAATCATATTGTCCTTTTATTTCTTTCACTTGTACTCAGAGACAGAGGCAGGTAAATCTCTGAGTTCCAGCCTAGCCTGGTCTACAGAGCTAATTTCAGGGTAGCCAGGGCTACACAGAAAAACCCTGTCTTATAAAACAAACAAACAAACAAACAAACAAACAAGTTATTGCCAAGTAAAAATATTGCTATTTAACATTGAAGGCTTGTTTTTGTTTCTTTGGTAAATTATCATCAAAATGTCAGCAGTTATATACATATCTGTCATCCTTACAGAAGACTGAAAGGACTAAAGGTAAAGACAGTCATCTTTGTTTCTCTTTGTTAAGGATTTGCAGGGTGACATTCAGAATCATTCCACCTCCTTTGCCACTGCTGTCAAAGACATTGAAGGGTTCCTGGAAGAGAACCAGACCAAGCTGAACCCCCAGGAGCTGACAGCTCTTCGAGAAAAACTTCATCAGGCAAAGGAGCAATATGAGGTTCTCCAGGAACGGACACGGGTGGCTCAGAAAGAGCTGGAGGAAGCAGTGACATCAGCCTTACAACAGGAGACAGAGAAGGTAGCTGGCCTGCTACTGGTTTTCCAAAGACACATTGGAGCAGTCTTTAGATTTACAGAAGAGGTCTTTAGGAGTCAGTCTTTTCATTCTCAAAAAATATTCGGGAGTTCAGGTCAGGAGTGGTTGGTAAAAAGTGTATTTTACCAAAAACAAAATTAAAACTTGCTTGCTCTACTTATCGTTTTTACTTTGGCTTTGATAAGGTATAGGAAGGAAAAAGCAGAAGATAGACTTTTTTTGCCCCAGTATTGATTGGTGACCTATGAGTATTAGAAAAATATTTATGGGGATGGAGAGATGGCTCAGCAATTAAGAGCACTAGCTGTTTTTCCAATAGTCCTGAGTTCAATTCCCAGCAACCACATGGTAGCTCACAACCATCTATAATAGAATCTGATTTCATCTTTCGGTGCACATAAAAACATACTCATAAGTAAGTCTTAAAAAAATATATATCTCTAATTTGGGCATCATTTGGGGTCCTAGGCTTTGTTTCCCAGGCAGCTGTCCAGTTGCAGTGTGGAGTGTGGGACTTGGAGAAACTGAAACAAAACAAAAATGTAATGTCTTAAGTGATTATAGTCAGTGCTGGTAGAATCCAGTCCTTTCTTCAGCCAGGACTCCTATACTAATGAGAGATTAGGCATCATGGAAAGGGGAAGTAAAACACCTGAAGATGAATATTAAATTAAGTGAATATACAACACAACTTGTTTAAGTAAATATTTGAAAACTTAGTGAGAGACGAATTCCATTTGGCTGAGATAAAGATGACAGAAGTCAGTTGTCCCTTCAGGGAAGAGCTGCCTGTTCTGTTACTCTTCCAGTGTATCACCTCTACATAGTTAGGAAACCTTGCAGGGTTGTCAGGGCCTTTCTCAATCTTGTCTTTTCTCATTTTGTTTGCTTTGTTGCGATGTTTTTGGTTATTTTTCTTTAAGCAGTAAGCTATTGAAATCTGGAATTTATTTTATTTATTTTAAATAACTATTTTCACAGATTCTTTTTTGTATGAAAAAACTTCACACCTAGACTAGAGCGTTAGTTTTTCTTTAGCACAGTGCTCTTCTCTCACTTTGATTTTGAACCAGTGCTCTCATAGTGGAGTGCCTGAGAGTCCTCACTGGCATTCCTCTGGATTTCAGAGTAAAGCAGCGACAGAGCTGGCAGAGAACAAGAGGAAGATCGACGCTCTTTTGGATTGGGTGGCTTCTGTGGGGTCATCTGAGAGAAAGCCACAGACTAGCATTCCAGGAATGGAGCAGTTTTCTGGAGCTTGCCTGGAAAAACAAACCTTAGCAGCCACTGATGGTCATGTAGATGTGAACCAGGTTCCAGAGATGCTGGACAGGCAGTATGAGCTAATGAAGGTAAGGCTGGTACCTTGTCTTTTGCCATGCTTGTAGAAAGGAACCTAGAAAACAAATCACAGCTTTAGTTTGTCTTTGGTATATCAGCAGTTTGAACACTGTTGACTGTTCTTGAAATGCATTCTCCTTTGGCTTCTTGAGCACTATTTCACCCTAATCATCCTTCTTTTCCTTTGGCCAGCCTTTGAGATACTGTTATGCTTCTAGTAGGTCCCATCCCTCTTCTCATCTGTCATAATATGCTTTCCTGGGCCTGGGAAGAAAGCTCAGTTGGCAGTGTGAGAACCCACCCATGCTTGATCATCAGAACCCATGATAAAATGTTAGGCATGGTGGTGCACACTGGTAATCCTAGAATGGGGCAGATAAAGAAGGAGATTCCTTGAGGGATGGGGGTTCCAGCCAGCTTAGCCTAGCTCTATGTAGAAAGGAAAGAGTAACTCAAAAAAATCAGATAGACAGTTTATGAGGAACAGCACCCAAAATTGATCTCTGGCTGCACCTGAATATACATGTGTATGTGCACATATACAAAAACATACCCAAAAACAAATATGCTTTTCTTGGGTACCCTTATACATGTGTAGTACTTGAGTTACCAATACTGACAAATTCCATGTATCTATTTATCTTCAGTTGATGTGTGTGTGTGTGTGTGTGTGTGTGTGTACACATATACATATTACATATATCACTCTCCCATATTAACTCAAATTGTGTCCATGAATTTCTTTTACCTTCCATATTAAACCCATATTTTTACTATGGTTCCTTGTCCACTCTACCTCCAGCATCTCTACCTCTAGTTGTAATATAGCTAACTTGTTTACTTTCTCCTATTGATGGTCTTTGGGGTTGTTTACTACCAGGCACGTCACCAAGAACTGCTGTCTCAGCAGCAGAATTTCATTGTGGTCACCCAGTCAGCTCAGTCCTTCCTGGACCAACACAGTCACAATCTTACACCTGAGGAGCAACAGAAGCTTCAAGAGAAGCTAGGTGAGCTTAAGGAGCAATACGCAGCTTCCCTCGCCCGGTCAGAGGCAGAGCTGAAGCAGACGCAGACTCTACGAGATGAACTGCAGAAATTCCTGCAAGACCACAGGGAGTTTGAAAACTGGCTAGAGCAATCTGAGAATGAGCTGGATAGTATGCATAAGGGAGGCAGCAGTCCTGAAGCTCTGAACTCCTTGCTAAAGCGGCAAGGAAGCTTCTCCGAGGATGTCATTTCCCACAAAGGAGACTTGAGATTTGTGACTATCTCAGGACAGAAAGTCTTAGAAACAGAAAACAATTTTGAGGAAGGCCAGGAGCCATCAGCTACCAGAAACTTAGTGAATGAAAAACTGAAGGATGCAACAGAAAGATACACCGCTCTCCACTCTAAGGTAAGGAAAGACACCCACCCCCAATCAACCTCCAGGGAAACAACTATGGCTGTCCTCAAACAACTATGGGTAATTTCTAAGGCTCAAAATATGAGCTATGTGAACCAAAGGAAAATGGGTCTCATCAGCTATAAATAAAAATTCAGGTTCATGACGCATGGTCTAACATCTAGTCCTGTTAATGTTGGGAATATGTGTCACATCATTGGTGGAGATAGAAGTGCTCATCTTCCAATATCTTAGATTTATAAGAGATATAGCACAGCAAAATTTAAACCAACTTCAGTCTTTTTTCTTAGACAGTTTGTTCTTAGACAATTTCTTCCTGAAAATCCAAAAACAAAACAAAGCAAAAAACAAAACAAAAAATTCCTCCTAAGGTTTAGAATTACACACCACACTTTATCTTTCTGTCAACGTCTAATCTCCCCAAAGGAACATTTTTTCCACTTTTAAGTTCTCACTTTTGCCTGTAGTCTGATACATATTTCTCTGATGGTGTGTCATCCAACTCATTAGGTCTTCCTGGGGATTTAAAGAGTGAGATGAAGTATACAGTACAAATACTGGTGATCCTGCTTGTAGACATTTAAATCATTGTGTAAAGTTGCAGTCAGTTCTCTGTACCTAGGAAAGGCTCTTTCTTTGGACTCTATTCTGGAAGCTGCTACCTTTGACTTCTTTATTCCTTTGGCATAGTGTACACGATTGGGCTCTCATCTGAGCATGCTGCTAGGCCAGTATCAGCAATTCCAGAGCAGCACTGACAGCCTGCAGGCCTGGATGTTGACTTGTGAGGCCAGTGTGGAGAAGCTCCTCTCAGACACAGTTGCCTCTGACCCTGGAGTCCTGCAACAGCAGCTTGCAACAACAAAGGTAGGCAGATTCAGACCATGTATATGTGTCAAGATCTTATATTTCATGGCTTAGAGGGAACGGATAGAAGTAAATACTATTAAAAATACATTAGATGAAATGTCTTAGGCAAGACCAGATTCATAAATTCTTTGGTTTTGATTGTTTGTTTTTTTGTTTTGTTTTGTTTTTTGCTATTATTTTGGGCAAGCAGCAGTTACAGGAAGAACTGGCTGAACACCAAGTACCTGTAGAAAAGCTTCAAAAAGCAGCTTATGACCTAATGGACATTGAAGGAGAGCCAGCCCTGGACTGTAGGCCTATTCAAGAAATTACAGGTACGAAGCAGTACAGTACCCCATCCCTTAGGAGTACTCTGATCTTTGTTTTTGTAGTACATAGCAAACTGTATGAACAAGTATCCTTAGCACTAAGTTAAGGGCAGGGGACATACATTTGTAGGGGGCGGTTCTGATACTTTGATATAATCCAGAATCTGCAAGTACTGATACTGAAGGTCCTCTTCCCGAATTGGTTCTTGATCCATCAATAAAGATGTTGGCTCATGGCTGGTGTAGCAGGGGACGAATTAGGTATGCCCAGTCGTTGCTAGCCAAGGCATTTTGAGAATAACTGTCCCTCGCGTGCGTTCCTATGTGTGTTTTTCTTCAATCCACAAATCCGGGATAACTCCTAAGCAGGTGCAAGCATGTGACCCACCAAGAACACAAGGCAGGGTAGCAAAAGCTACATGCAACATACATGTATAAGATGTCATGAAATAGCTCACTTTCCAGTCAACTCTGTTACTACACTTTCGATGGCTTTGACTCTATGGCTTCAACCCTTTCAGTATCTGCTGTCACTTTTTCTTTCATTTTCTAAGGAAACTTGCTATTCCCAAGTTTTACTGCCTTTGATATTTCTCCTGTTTCTTAACTGACATTTATTTCATTGTATTCTTCATGAATGATGAAATCCTATTTATCTTTCAAGATTTCATCAGTGGCACATCGTCGTGGATTTAGTCAGTACATTATGTATTTGAAAATTACTAAGAGGGTGGATTTTTAAATGTTCTCACCTTGAAAAGTGCTAAGTATATGAGCTAGTTATGTTACTAACATGATATAATCATTCCATGATATGTGTGTATCTTAAATATAGTTTGTATACCAAAAACATCTTATCAGATTTACTTACAACAGGTGGGTGGGAGAGGGAAGGAGGCAGGCTGGAGAGCTTATGGCCTTTGTTAAATCGTAACTAGTAATCCTGTGTCTTAGTTATTTTACTGTGATAAAACACTATGACCAAGGCAACTTATAAAGGAAAATATTTAACTTTGGCCTACTACTCTAGAAGGATAGAGTTGATGTTGGCGGAGCAAAGGCATGTTGCCGGGAACAGCCGAGAGTTCACATCTTAAACTACAGCTAGATACACAGAAAGAGTACACTGGGCATGGGAGGAGACTTTGGAACCTTAAATAAAATCTCCCTAGTGGCATGCTTTCTCCAGCAAGTCCACACCTCTTAATCCTGCCAAAAGGGGACCAAGTATTTAAATGTTCACGATTTAAGAAGGAACATCTCATCAAACGACTACACACTATCATTCAAAAGAAAGAAACAAACAAAAAAAAGAAACAAACAAACAAAAGAATTATTTTGACTTTCCCCAGGACATGCTTTTAATAGTAATGTAGTACTCAGGGCTTTTGTACAGTTATGTTTTCCTCTGCCTATACTGATTTGCAACCTTAATTTTGTTAAAACCAGAGACTTTATCTTAATTATCTTTAGTCCTTGGCATGTTGTATAATTTCTGGTTCTTATTAAATGCCAAATTACTAATTAATTGAATTTGGCTACTTTACTGATATACTTCAAAAATATTCCATTTGTTTTAATGTTAATTATTTTTAATTAATATACACAATTTAAATACTACTTTCTGAGTATTTTGTTTGCTTGAGTTTTTGTTTTGTTTTTATTTGAGACAGAGTCTCACTATGTCGCCCTGGCTTTCCTGGATCTTACTATATAGACCGAGGGACCTCATATTTACAGAGACTCCCTGCTTCTTAATCCCTAGAGCTAGAATTAAAAGTGTAGACTATTAGCCGGTCGGTGTTGGCGCACGCCTTTAATCCCAGCACTCGGGAGGCAGAGGCAGGTGGATTTCTGAGTTCGAGGCCAGCCTGGTCTACAAAGTGAGTTCCAGGACAGCCGGGGCTATACAGAGAAACCCTGCCTCGAAAAACCAAAAAAAAAAAAAAAAGTGTAGACTATTTGACTACTATCTGTCTGTCTCTATATTTCTTTATTTCTTAATTTGTTTATTTTAGGGGGGACCAGAGACTTTGTATGTATTGTGGGCTAGCCTTGAACTCACTATGTAGATCAGGCTGACCTCAAAGTTTATCTGCCTCAACCTCCTGAATTACCAGGATTACAAGCATATCCTACCATACTCATCTTTTTATTCTTAAAAATACCTTACAAAAATAGCATCCTATGTTTTTTCTCATGGCCTTGATTTTCCAGATTCTATATCCAGCCGCTTCCAGAACCTCTCTTGTAGCTTGGCTGAGCGGTCTGCTTTGCTGCAGAAGGCAATTGCTCAGTCTCAGAGTGTTCAGGAAAGCATGGAGAGCCTGCTGCAGTCCATAAGGGAAGTGGAACAAAATCTGGAAAGGGAGCAGGTGGCAACACTCTCATCAGGAGTCATCCAAGAAGCCTTGGCCAACAACATGGTAAGAGAACCGGTCTCCTGAGAGTTACACTAGGAGATGAGTTTGCCATTTCTGTAATAATATTACTCTGAGAAAGTAGCAAGAGAGAATAGTTCCTGTCCAAGAATCTTGTAATAAGGCTTGAAGATGATGACTGATCCATGTAGCCATTCTGCTACTGAGAATGTAACTCAGTAATAGAATGCATGCTTATTAACATGGGAAGATCCTGAGTTCAATATTCAACACCATAAAAAAGAAAGAAAAATTTTCTTCCTAATTTCCAAACCACTGTTGAACGTAAGGAAAAGTGTTGGGAGCAAAATAATTTGGTGAAGTGAATAAAGAAATAAAGGATGTACCATTCTTCAGGCTCAGTCACAGTCCTCCAATCTCCTTGAGCATGGAGTTATTACAAAGTTAGTGAATGGCTCAGATCTACTAGCATAAATAAGTCCCAACTGACAGACTTGCTCTTGATAACAGAAACTGAAGCAAGACATTGCTAGACAAAAGAGCAGCTTGGAAGCCACCCATGAGATGGTCACTCGATTCATGGAGACAGCTGACAGCAACTCAGCCTCGGTGCTGCAGGGCAAACTGGCAGAGCTGAGCCAGCGCTTCCAACAGCTCCAGCTCCAGCAGCAAGAAAAGGAGAGCAACCTAAAGAAGCTCCTGCCCCAGGCTGAGACGTTTGAGCAGCTCTCCAACAAGCTGCAGCACTTCATGGAAAACAGAAGCCGACTGCTGGCCTCTGGGAACCAGCCAGATCAAGATATTGCACATTTCTCCCAGCAGATCCAGGTGAGGGTACATGCCTGTCATCTTAGCAGAATAAAAGGTAGGGCAAGACGAAAGTTAGTATTTACTGAGCACATACAGTGTTGGGAATGCTGGAAACTCTACCTGCATTATCTTAGATCTATGACACGCGCCCCCCCCCCCCCCCCAGCTTGTAACAGCAATGTGGATTTCTTCTTCACTTCTGGTATATAAGGTTAATCTGAGATGAGCAGGTCCATTCCACTCAGTGTAGCCATGTATAGGCTGATAGTGACTTCACCTTGACATGTGCTCTGATGTTTTTTTCTGTAAGAGGGGGAATGTATGGCATAGCCATTTATATTTCATTAGTCAAAGCCAGGTTTAAATACCCATACCCAACTTTGAAAGATGTTGGGAAATAGTCTTAAAATATATCTAGAAGGGGAAAAGCTGGTAGGTGAAAAGCATTGTCAGCTACCACTAATGAAAACCAAGGAGTACAATTGCTGGGTCATAGTATTATGTACGTATTTAGCTTGAGTAAGGAGCGGCCAGTTTGAATTCCAGAATGTCTAGATAGCCCACATTCCCATCTGTAATACCTCACATACATTCCTACATCTTTGCCATATACATCTCATTCATAGGAAAGAGGTTGTAAGTGGAGGGCTGGTCAGAGGAGAGCTAGTATGAGTCCTCTTTTCCACTGTGTGGCCCCAGGGAGGCAAGCACAGGTTATCAGGTTTTTAAACTTTTCCTGTTGCTGTGAAAAGATATCATAACAAAGACAACTTATAGAAGTAGGAGTTTGTTGTGTCCTGTGTGAGGTTTCAGGGGGTGAGGGCCTGTTGTGCAGGGATGAATGGCATCAAGCAGTAGTCCTGAATGACTAGAACAAATAGCAGAACTGCATTATGCAGAGAGACAGAACTGGAAGCAGGGTGAGGCCATAAGGTCTCACAGGGGACCCTCAATGTGTATCCTCTTGTTAACAAGGCCATACCTCCTAAACTTACCCAAACAGTGTCACCAAGCGGTAACCACATGTTCGGGGAACATGGCTGGGGAGGAAGTCCCTCTACCGGCTGGCCATTTCACCAGCACTACGCCCGTTTCTTTTTTCTCTTTTCTAAGGAGGATGTTACTGTTTTGACTGCTTTAGTTTGTTTTGAGTAATTTTAGACTTTGTAGTAAAGTCAGAATGGCCCAACATATCACAACATAGTCTTTCCCAGATTCACCAGTTGCTAATTATCTTATCTCTTTATAAAACTATCAGAGACAGCTTAATTATGAGCAATATTCATTATTCTTTGAGGCATGTGAAAGTTTCACCAAATTCAGTCAATAGAACCCCCCTTTAAGCTGTGTTCCTTTTGACATATCTCTATCAATATAAGGATGCCTTCTTCCCATACTGAAATCAGTTTCTGGTTTGTTTTTGCTTTTTTCTCCACGAATCCCTGTTTGGTAGGGAATGATAGTTAGAAACCACATTCTGGACACTAGGTAAGGTAAAGAAGCTGCTGGGGTGTCGCCAGAAGCTGCTGGGATGTCGCCATCCCGCCACAGATGGAAGGATTAGGAGACTGTGCTGCTCTTGCTACCACAGCACACATTCAATAGAATTGAAGTTGTATTGTTTGTTTTAGTATATAAAGCTGAGTGCAAGTTTGCTTTTGCAATCTCAGCGCTCCTGTGGGGCTATGGGAGGGAGAGACAAGAGGATCCTTGCAAGTTCATGGGCCAGATAGCATGTGCAGGAAGGAACAACAAAGAGTCTCTATCTCAAACAAGGACCTACAGTAGAGGTTGTCCTATAACCTCCACACACAAGAACGCACACACATAAACCACCACCATCACTACCACACCATGTACACACGTGTGCACAGAAAGGTTTAAAAAAATAAAATAATGGGTCAGATCATTTAGTATGTTGCTTTTAATATGGTTAATAAACAGGAACTCACTTTGGAAATGGAAGAACAAAAGGAGAACCTAGATACTCTTGAGCACCTAGTTACTACATTGGGCTCTTGTGGCTTTGCACTGGACCTATCTCAGCACCAAGACAAGATACAGACCCTTAAGAAGGATTTTACAGAGCTGCAGAAGACAGTTCAAGAAAGGTGAGTGCTCATCTGCATTGGTCATTGAAAAAGAACTCTTCCCGGCTCTCTGTAGAGTGAGACATTTTTTATACTTCCTTACCATAAAAAGCAATGTCCAGAACTTTGCTACTGACCCATTGATCAAAGATTGTCTCTTTAGGCAAGTTACCTAATGTGGTTGATGTTTATTGCTTTCTATTAGTAATTGATTCATCTCGGTATCGGGCCTGAGTGACCAAAATCCCAGATTACCTGAAGCAAACAGAACAAATTTATAAGTAAGATTATAGCTGAATTTAAAATTAAGACAAAATCTAGAGACTTCCAAGGTATGATTATGAGTTATATTTGTGGGCTAAAGAGATGACTCAGCAGTTAAGAGCACTTTCAGAAGACTTGTGTTTGGTTGCTAGAACCCACACTGTAATTTCAGGGGATCCAGTGCTCTCTTTGGCCTCCTAGGTCACAACTAGACAAACAGGCACACACATGTACACATGAATATCTTTTGGATAACATTTAAGAGAAATGTCTGGATTCTTTTAGCACAAATACAATAATGTATGACAAATGCTTGCAGATTATAGTTTACTATTACAAACTCATTATTTTCCATTAGAAGCCTCACATGGGTTTAAGACCATGAATAAGACTTCTTATCTTGGTTTAGAAGCAATTGCAATATTGATTTAGCAGTAGCCACCTTGATGGCTAGAGGAAAACTGCTGGTCAAACCAATACTTAGAGCCATGTGTTATGGCACACACTTGCAATCCCAGCACTCAGAGTGGGAGCAGAAGGTACATTAAAACACTCAAAGCCAGACCTGGCTGCATATGGAACAAGTGAGTTTGAAGCCAGCATAGGCAGAAGAGACCCTGTCTCAAAATTAAATGAAAACTTAGCAGTAGATTGAGTGGCTGAGGACAATGGCCTTGAGGGCTTTGTTTTTCTCTTCCTCACAGTTGAAGCTACAGGAAGAACCAGGATCTTTGGATTCATCCTTGAAAGATACAATGATTCATGATTCCTTGATTTATTTTCTTTATGAGCATGTGTAGCTCATGGCCAATCATCTAACTTTTTTCAGCATTCAAGCACTCAAATCAGATGTGTGTGTGTGTGTGTGTGTGTGTGTGTGTGTGTGTGTGTAGCTACATGAGTTTATATGCAACACATACACATGCATGCATACATACATACATACATACATACATACATACATACAGGAGCCCCCAGAGGCCAGAGGAAGGCTTCTGAGATGAGAATCACAGATGATTGAGAGCCATCATATAAATACTGAAAGCAAACCCAGGTCCTCTGCTAAAGCAGGAAGTGCTGTTAACCCTTGGCCCACCTCCCAGACCCTTGAGTTGAGTGTTGGAAGAGTCAAATACCTAAAATATAACAGAGCTGGGTTGGAGATCCAAAGCCAGCATTCTTTCCATTGTATCATAGTATCTAAGTAGCAGGCTTCCTTTCGTTTCCTCATTTTCACTTTAGCCTAGAGTAAGATTAAAGACTTCTTTCCCTAAAAATGTCCAAAGAAGGGCAATGATTCTTGAGTTTGATGCTTTTCTACATTGTGTATAAATCCAAACTTACTATGGAAAGGAAGGGCCCTGTTAGGAAATTAGTGCCTAGAGTCCCAGGATAAACCTACTTTTTAGTTCAAGTCCATTTTACAAATCTACTCTGATGAGTAAATAATAAAAAATCTTTGTTCACAGAGAGAAAGATGCATCCACTTGCCAGGAGCAGTTGGATGAATTCCGGAAACTGATTAGAACCTTCCAGAAATGGCTGAAAGAAACTGAAGGGAATGTTCCACCTGCAAAGACTTTCGTCAGTGCTAAGGAATTAGAAAAGCAGATTGAACACTTGAAGGTAGGTAAACAATAAGGTCCCCAGCAATCTGGTTAGTCAGTGGTTTGAAAGTTTATACAAACTGAACTCCAGATATGACAGGGGGTGGCATAATAAATCCAGTTTATCTGTCCACATCAGAATTCCTTTCTTGGTGTGATTCCATATGCCCTACCCAGAACTGAGCACAGTAACATACATCTGCTGTTTCAAACACAAAGTCGGGCATGGTGGTACATAACATACCTAAAGAAATTAGGAGAAATACCTAGGAGAAATTTGTGCCTCAGCTGAGCATTAAGATTGAGCCAGCCTAGGCTACTTGAAACATGGTTTCCAAAAAATGAGCACAGGCTATTCTTAGATGCCTGTCATAATGTCATAGGAAATTTAAAATATTTCATAAAGCCAGGCAGAGGTAGCACATGCCTTTAATCCCAGCACTAGGGAGGCAGAGGCAGGAAGATTTCTGAGTTCAAGGCCAGAGTGAGTTCCAGGACAGGCAAGGCTACACAGTGAAACCCAGTCTCAAAAAAAAAAAAAAAAAAGAATTCATAAAAAGGATTGGTTAAGTCAGTTTCTTGAGAAGCTTACATTTTCATTCAGGGCTGAGAATCACTATTACTAATGCTTGAGAATTAGACAGCTGCACATGAGCAACTGCCCAGAGATGGAGTCAGGAAGCTGTGGGGGTGGGAACTAGAATTCTGGCTCTTCATGAGAAGCACGGGCTTGAAAACCAGCTTCCTGACAGGACCCAGGCTTCTGCTCTCTGCATGCTCACACAGCACCTCACTCTAAGTTACTGTCATTTCCCTCTCAAAAAAGCAAGCTGAAGCTAGAGCAGATGAAAGAGAGAAATTTCGTTACTTTCACAAAATGGACTCTAAGAGAATTTGAAATTCTCTTAAAATGAAGTTCCCCCCAAAGGAAAGAAACCTAATACAATCTACTAATTCCACATGCTAAGTTCTCAGGTCCAAGCAGCTTACTAGTTGTTGTTCACATGATGTCCAACAAATGTCACTTGTATTCCTCTGAAAATTTTTAAAAACTCTGTTTTAAGTCTGAAATCATAAACAATTAAGAGTGATGAATGACTGATTTCACAAGCAGTGCCTGCCTGCCTGCCTGCCTGTCAGTTTGAAGCATGGTGCATGTGAGCTTCTAAACACTAATGACTCTTTGTCTTGCTCTGCCGCTGCTCTGAAGGGTAGAAGTAAAATCAAGCTAAGGCAGTTCTCAGTGGTCTCGCAGAGCACGGCACTAAAAGCTAAGACACACCTCTGCTCTGGAATGATTAGACCCCATTTCTCTGGCAGGCTGTCACCTCCTGGGGACTTAGTGTTGCCTGGTCCTTCTCTAACCCTGATGCTGTTCTTTCCTAATGGCTTTTTTGGTCACTTGAGCTCTGTCTATAACCAACGTAAGATTCCCTTAGTAACTGTACAATGTAGTTTCTATGTCTGTACATTTCAGATAACTGATTTCTCTCTTGTTTTCTGATTATTTTCTCTCCTTTTTCATACTCGCAAACTGCTGCTTTAACTCAATGTTTCCCTCTCTCCTTGTATCCTCTTATTCTCCCAGAGTTCATTAACTATTCATACTTCTATAATAACACTTATTATATGATAATGCAGTTGATAAGTCAAACTCTTGAAACTTTGTCATAAAATCAGGTATGGAGACTCATGGAGTACTCAGGAGGCAAAGGCAGAAACTTATAGAAGCCTGGGCTACATAGTAAGAGACTTTCTTAGAAACCAAAACCAAATCCAAGTAAGATGGCATATACCTTTCATCCTTGTTGGGAGACAGACACAGTGGATCTCTGTGACTGGAAGCCAGCTTGGTCTACATTGGGAGTATTACATAGCTAGGAATATATACTAAGACCACACTAAGGGGTAAAAAAAAAAAAAAAAATCCAAAAAGCAAAATAGTAAAGCGATGACAGCCTGGTGTACTTAAGACCCCCATCTCAATCAATAAGTAAGTACATACACAAATAAATATGTAAATAGATAAATGAATAGATAAATAAGCCAAAAGCCCCTAAAAAATAAAAGTAAAGTTAAGGGTGGGAGCTGTGTTGTAACCCTGGTCATTCCACTATATCTCCTTAGTAGGGGTGCCTAGCCAACAATACATGCTAATAAGTATATGTCACCAAATGACTCAGAAGGTTCTGAAAAATTCTACAGTATCCTTTTTTAATTTATTTTCTTTTTTCTTTTAAGGATTTGTATATTTATTATATGTGAATATGCTGTAGCTGTCTTTAGACACTCCAGAAGAATGTGTCAGATCTCCTTGTGAGCCACCATGTGGTTGCTGGGATTTAAACTCAGGACCTTTGGAAGAGCAGTCAATGTTAACTGATGAGCCATCTCTCCAGCCCCACTTTTTGCATTTCTTGGCTGACTAAACCATTGTCTTGTAATGGCTGACTATATGAACACTGTCTGTCTGTCTGTCTTTCTCTTCTCTTCCCTCCCTCCCTCCCTTTCTTCCTTCCTTCCTTCCTCCCTCCCTCCTTCCCTCCCTTCCTTTCTTTTATGAGACTTCTATAAGTCTTACTGTGTAGCTCTGGCTGGTCCAGGAATCACTATGAAGACCAGTCTGTCTATAGAACTCATGGAGTGGGGCTGGTGAGATGGCTCAGCGGGTAAGAGCACCTGACTGCTCTTCCGAAGGTGATAAGTTCAAATCCCAGCATCCACATGGTGGCTCACAACCATCCGTAACGAGATCTGGCGCCCTCTTCTGGAGTGTCTGAAGACAGCTACAGTGTACTTACATAATAAATAAAATAAATCTTTAAAAAAAAAAAAAAAAGAACTCATGGAGTACCTCCTGTTTCTGCCTTCAAAGTATTATGTTTAAGGGCATTTGCCACTATATCCAGGATGGGCATAGTTTCTTGTCAAAATGGTAAGAGGGTTGCTGGAGAGATGGTTCGGGAGTTAAAAGCTTTTGTTGTTCTTCAGGTGACCCGGGTTTGGTTTTTAGCACCTACTGTCTGTAACTCCAGTCCCAGGGGATCCACTCTCTTTTTCTGACCTCTGCAGGCATCTGGCACACTCATGTAACATGTATATATACACATGCATGCAAAACACTCATACGCATAAAATAAAATGGTAGGAACTATGTTTCTAACAGTTGGCCCTGCTGATGAGGGAAGGCCCAGATGTTTCATTTACCAATCTGGTTCCTTTAATAGGATCTTATATCTGACTGGGAAAGTAAAGGAGTCCTACTGGAAGAAATCAACTCCAAGGGCACTTCCTTAGAAAGTCTCATCATGGACATCACAGCACCTGATTCCCAAGCCAAGACAGGTGAGAATAGGCTCTAAAAAATATTATAAATGCATTTACTGCTCTGCTTATGGCCTTTGGAGATGCTCTTTTGTTTAATTAAAATAAAGTTGTATATGAGAAGAAAGAAGATCCACAAAGCTATATTTTCTTTCATTCTGATCTATTTCTTACTGTGCTGAACAATGCTGCTCCATTTTGAAAAATTCTTCTTGTAAGTAAGTGAATTTGGGCCTAATGGGCCCACTTAGGGCTAATAATGAATGTATAGTTAAATTTTTTTATCTTGGGGAATCTTTCTGTTTTGAGCATGTAAACGATACAGGCATGATACCATTTTTAGCCGTGGTGGGTATAAGTGTCTAGGGAGAACCTAGGTATTTGTGAGCCTGTTGGTACATCAAAGGCTCACACTTCTTCAAAGGGAACATAAATGTTGTGCTCAGTTGCATGAATAATCTTTGGCCATAACCAAATCTTTTAAGCAAAATCAGCATACATTCATAGTTCTTTATGTATTGTTAGTTGGAATCTTATGTTTATTTTTATTTATTATTTATATTTATTTCCAGACTAAGTATACTCCAATAGACATTTTAATACTTAAAGAAAAGTTATTCTCAGTTTCTCTCTCTCTCTCTCTCTCTCTCTCTCTCTCTCTCATTCATTCTCTCTCACTCTCACAAGAACTTCTTTTCTTTAGTACTTTAAAGTTGGTTTTATTTATTTATTTGTTGGCAGGATTAGGGTTTTTGTTTGTGTATATGTATGTATTGGTTTTTTTATTTGTTTGATTCATTGATTAATTTTTCAAGACAGAGTTTCTCTGTTGTCCTGGAACTCACTTTATAAAGTGAGTTTATAGGCCAGTCTGGCCTCAAGTTCACAAAGATGTACCTACCTCTGCCTCCCAAGTGCTGGAATCAAAGGTGTGCATCATACCACACAACATAGCACCTCCTTGTAACTTCTGTATACGCACAAAGACCAGAACATATACAGATGCATGCTATACATTCACACAGGAAATTAATAAATCTCTAAAAACTGAATATTGGATATTGTGGATGTAGAAATCTTAACATTCATCAGAGTTGATGATTGTTTCAATCTTATATTCATCAATCCTGAGAATACCATTTCATGTAAATATGTAGCACTAAATGAGAGAGTATGTTTATGGCCATTTCAGAAACTGACAAAATTTTGTCCTAATCCTAAATTGAAATTCACTGAATGAGCTAGGCAGTAGTGGCAAACATCTGGGGTGGGGTAGGGATGGGCAAAGTTAGGATCTCTGAGTTTGTGGCAAGCTTAGACTAAAGAGCCAGTACTAGGGCAGCCAGGGCTATAGAGCAACCTGTCTGGGAAAAAACAAAAACAAAATAGAAATTCATTGAATGATTTTTTTTTTTGAGACAAAGTCTCACTATGTAGCTCTGGAAGTCACCATGTAGACCATACTGGCCTTGAACCCACAGAGATCCTCCTGCCCTGCCCTGCCCTGCCCTGCCCTGCCCTGCCCTGCCCTGCCCTTGCCTGTCATGTGCTACCACACCCAGCTAATTGAATAATTTTTAAGAATCTTACTTAAATCAGCCTGATCATAGTGTCACACATCTTTGATCCCAGCAGAGACAGGTGGATCTCTGAGTTCAAAGCCATCCTCGTCTACAGAGCAAGTTCTAGGACAGCTAGGGTTGTACAGAGAAACCACAATATCAATAAACTGGCCACAGTGGCCTATGGCTGTAATACAAACCTTTTTTTGGGATTTGGAGGTAGAAGCAGGAGGATCAGAAGGTAAAAGTCATCTTTTGCTACATATTGAGTTTACCTAGTGTACATGAGTCTTGCCACAGGGTGAGGAGGAAGGGAGAGAGAGGGAGAGAGCAAGAGAGGGCTTATATATGTATATGACACACACATACATGCAGGCAAAGCACCCATATACATAAAATTTAATTATTAAAAAAATTTCAGGGGCTGGAGATTTGGCTCAGTGGTTAAGAGCACTGACTGCTCTTCCAGAGGTCCTGAGTTCAATTCCCAGCAACCACATGATGGCTCACAACCATCTGTAATGGGATCAATGCCCTCTTCTGGTGTGTCTGAAGAGAGTGATAGTGTACTTACATACGTAGATAAATAAACCAACAGAAAAACAACCAAAAGAGCAATAGTGAACTCATATATAAAAATTAAAAAAAAAAAAAACAAATAAAGATAGATTTCAAACAGTTAAAATCTAACATTCAGGGCAACAACATGACTGAGCAGGTAAAGGCACTTGCTGTTAACTATGACGATCTGAGTTCAATACCTGGTATAATGAGAGAAGCAACTCCAAAATGTCTTCTGACTTACTTACATATACACACACACACACACACACACACACACACACACATACACACACACACACGCACACACACGCACACACGCACACACACACACACACACACACACGCACACACACACACACACACACATAAAATGCCGAAATAAATGTGGTGCTGGAGAGTTGTAATTCTGTCCTTTCATCTCAGCATTATGTCATGAATATTTCTCTGACTTTTATATAATCTTAGTAACTTCATACCCTGCTTTATATTTAACTTAGAAACTCCTCCACAATGAAAGGAAGCCACTTGGGAAGAGTAGAGTGAAATGTTGGCTATTAGAGATAGAACCAGGCACCCAAAGGCTAGCTTTTAGAATGCTTATGAGCTGTATTTTCAGTGCTTATATCTGTTTTCTGTAGAGGAGGTAGAGCCAAAAGAACATAAGAAACCAACCTTTTATGCTAATTGTGCTTCATGTTCACTGTTTTTACAATGACAGACTCTGATATTAAAGGTAATGTTTTAACTTTATTACAAATCCTCATTCTAAAACATGGCAGATACCATTCTAAAGACTTAATTGTTTTAATAATTCTTGCTTCACAAAAAACAGAAAAGGTAGCCGGATGTGGTGGCACACGCCTTTAATCCCACCACTCAGGAGGCAGAGGCAGGCGGATTTCTGAGTTCGAGGCCAACCTGGTCTACAAAGTGAGTTCCAGGACAGCCAGGACTATACAGAGAAACCTTGTCTCAAAAAACCAAAAAAAAAAAAAAAACCAGAAAAGGTTTCAAGGAATCCAACTGAAGGTTTAAGATGAATTGTTATTTCTATAGAAAGAGTTACTAATCATTTCTACAGAGGAACTGAAACATAAGTGACATTTTGTTGCCTGACAGCTAAAGTGACCTGTCTCTTTCCATGAGTATGTTGTCTTGTGCTGTGTTAACTTTCTCATGCCCAAGCTTAAGATGAGAGCCAGAGAAGAAAAATGCTGTGCCTATATGTATTCCTAACTCGTTGGTCTTGCCCTGTTTGTCTCCCTGTCCTTCTGCTCAGGTTCCATACTACCCCCTGTAGGAAGCTCTGTAGGCAGTGTAAACGGATACCACACCTGCAAAGGTGAGAACCGCATTTCAACAGTGCCTTCTTGTTGGCTGTGTTGAGACAATGTTCATGTTTGCTATGTATGTGTTTCAATATGTGTGAAATAACAGCTGCCAAAAGGGACATGAGGGTAAAAATCTGGAGAGAAGCAACTACGGTATCTCCCTGTTAGCTGGCTATAGGCTAAATAGGTTGGCTTCGTAGAACTGAAGATCCCGAGCAAGCATACTGGGTCACCAGATTAGGTCAATAAGGAAAGACCTGCAAGAAAGTGCACATGGGTCTATGAGTTATAAAGAAGCCATTCTAAAGCCAGATGTGGTGTTCTTGGTCTATAAACCCAACATGTGAAAGGTAGAGGCAGGAAGATTGGGAGTTCAGGCTTTGGCTAGCCTTTGCTATATCAGACTATCTCAAAACACACAAAAATCTAGTCTAGCAGTAATCTTTCTCTGTCTCCTGGCTGAAATAGTCTCCAAATTATTTCTCAGAAATTTGAAGAAGGGGGGCCAGAAGAATATTCCAAGTTGATTAATCCCAACAATATGCTAAAGTTGACATCTTACTTCATCTCCTCAGTTCTGTTAATGCCACATTTACTTAGCATTTTATGGCATTCGTCTGTGTATAAAATGCCAAAGCCAGAAAGCAGATTAGTGTTGTTTTGTTTTTTTACTTTGTTTATTTAAACAGGAACTTTCAAGGAAAGTAATCACTAGTTGACCAGAAGAGTTAGGAGGGATGCTTGATCCTGAGAGATCACTTAGGAGTAAAAAAGAAGGGGAGAAGGATTATCAATCTCATTGTTTTTTTCCATGATACTAGATCTTACAGAGATTCAGTGTGACATGTTTGATGTAAATTCAAAGTATGAGAAACTGTGGGAAGTGCTGCGGGAACGACAGGAAAGCCTTCAGACTGTCTTCAGCAGAATGGAGGAAGTTCAGAAGGAGGCGAGCTCTGTATTACAGTGGTTAGAATCAAAAGAAGAAGAAGTCCTGAAAGCCATGGATGCCACTTCGTCTCCAACCAAGACAGAAACAGTAAAAGCACAAGCAGAATCTAACAAGGTACTGTGTTTCCATTTTGAGCTGCACTTGAACAGGAGGGGAGGAGGTTCCACCAGGTGCTCCTGCCCCAGTCTAGGGTCTGAGCCTGAATGGAGTCTATTCTGGAATTGGTGGTATGTTTGCCCTCCAAAATTTTAACATACCTCATTCCAGTCTCCTTGAGAATTCTTATTACTTATAAAATAAGAAATTGTTATAATTCAGATCTGGGGGAGGGAGCATGTTTTCAGAAAGAGGCTAGCTCCCTCCTTTCCCCCACATTATTAGCTAATTAAGAATTGAGTCTTATTTTCAACGTGATACAACTAGATAGCTAAGCTTTTCTTGTCCAGGCATTTTTGCAACTCTTAGGGGAACCTAAAAAATGTGGATACGTATTTATTCTTAAGATGGAAATGTATAGTGCAGGAGAGAAGCCTTAATAGTTAAGAGTACTTGATGTTCATGCAGAAGACCAAGGTTCAGTTACTAGTACCCATGCCATCTATAATACTGGTTCCATGGGATCCAACTCCCTCAGAAGGCTTCCTCCAGCACCAGGCACTCATGTGGTGCACACAAAAACAGCAGACACTCCTATACATAAAAATTTTAGTGTTAAAAGTTAAATGTAGACTAGAGAAATTGTAAGAAAATATAAGAACATAGAAATTTTCTTATCAGAAATTTTCTTCAAAATTTTTAATGTCCCAGTTGATCATGGCATGTCAGCTCTCCAACTACCAAAATGCTGCCAACATCTTATCTTGGCACTTCTGATTTGTAAGAAGTGATGGTCTCTACTCAGTTGGGTTTCATTGATATACTGTTCTTAAAAGAGCTCAGATCCCACCATTTTCATTTTAAAGTAAATTCTAAAGCAAAGAACTTAAATGCATTGTTTGTGGAACAAGCCGTGGAGCAACTGAGGTCTCCTGCTCTGTTAGTCTTGCAAACTTCCACCACATACTGCTGTGACATGGTGTGTATGTTGTATGTTTCTCTAGGCTTTTCTGGCTGAATTGGAACAGAATTCCCCTAAAATCCAGAAAGTAAAGGAAGCCCTGGCTGCATTACTAAAGACCTATCCCAACTCACAAGAAGCAGAAAACTGGAAGAAAATGCAAGAGGACCTCAGTAAGTCATCACAGGGATGTTTTATTCTTAAAATATCCAGTCTCAGGGCTGGAGAGATGGCTCAGCAGTTAAGATCATTGGCTCCTATCCAAGAGGACCTGAATTCTAATTCCCAGCACCCACATGGTTGCTCACAACTGTCTGTATCTACAGTTCTAGGGTATAAAACACCCTCCTCACACAGACACACATGCAGGCAAAACACCAATGCACATAAAATTAAAATAAATAAATAATTAAAAAAAAAAAAGCCACCTTATCTCCAAAGCAAATTGAAAATGTTACTACACTATAAAAAGCTGGAATTATTTTCAATTAACTTTTTTTTTTGTTTTTGTTGTTTTTTTGATTTATTTTATTAATTATATGTAAGTACACTGTAGCTGTCTTCAGACACTCCAGAAGAGAGTGCCAGATCTCGTTAAGGATGGTTGTGAGCCACCATGTGGATGCTGGGATTTGAACTTATCACCTTCGGAAGAGCAGTTGGGTGCTCTTACCTGCTGAGCCATCTCACCAGCCCTTCAATTAACTTTTTTAAGGAAGCAAAAGGCCTGTCTGTCTAGGACCAGATAATGACCTGAACAGGGGAAATTTTAGAAATTCAAGTCAGGAGCAATCTGGCTTTCTAGGACAAGTCAAGCTGATAGTCTACTCTGATCAGAAGCTAACGGAGTATTGGGAAGTAATGACCCATTCCTTGAATCCCAGCACTCAGGAGGGAGTAGTGGGTGGGCCTCTGTGAGTACAAGGCAAAAGTTGGGGGTGGGTAGGGAGAGAGAGAGACAGAGGGGGAAAGAGAGAGAGAGACAGAGGGGGAAAGAGAGAGAGAGAGAATCTTTAATCCAGCACTTGGAGGTGGGAGCAGGCAGTTCTCTGTGAAGCTGAGCCACCTGATCTGCATAGTGAGCTCAAGCCAGTCAGGGCTACATGGTAAGACCCTGTCTCAAAACAAAACAAAACAACACAACACCTGGAGCTAGACAGCTAGCTCAGTGGTTACAGGCACAGCCTGTTCTTGTAGCAGACTGGGGTCACAACACCCACATTGATCTGTTCCCAACCTTCTGTAACTCAAGCTCCATCACATCTAGCCTCTGAAGAGCACTGCACTCATGTGCAGACATCTACACACACACACATGCATATTTGAAATTAAAAGGATGTGCCTGGCATGGTGGCGCATGACTTTAATTCCAGCACTTGGGAGGCAGAGGCAGGCAAATTTCTGAGTTCAAGTCCAGCTTGGTCTACAGAGTAAGTTCCAGGACAGCCAGGCTACAGAGAAACCCTGTCTCGGAAAAACAAAAAACAAACAAACAAAAGAAACAAACAAAAAAAAAATTAAAAGGAAAATGGGAAATAATCTGATTAAATAATTTGTGTGTTCATGGTATTTAACTACACATAATATAAATGAATATTTGTAGCAAATTCATTGGAAAATGTTTATAATAACACTGTAATCTATGTAATCCGTCTTATACAGAGCGGGGGTGGTGGTGGTGGTGGGGCTTCCGTACAGTTTCATCGCCTGCAGCTTCTTGTCACTACCAGTCTAATGAACATAGAGAACTATTTATATTACTTTAGTTTCAAATGTTTTTAAGTTATTTTTAATTTTTAAAAATGTGGGGCTGGTGAGATGGCTCAGTGGGTAAGAGCACCCGACTGTTCTTCCGAAGGTGATAAGTTCAAATCCCAGCAACCACATGGTGGCTCACAACCATCTGTAACGAGATCTGGCGCCCTCTCCTGGAGTGTCTGAAGACAGCTACAGTGTACTTATATATAATAAATAAAATAAATCTTTTAAAAAAAAAATGTTAAATAATGGCCCTTGTGTCATTTCCTGTTGTATATAAGGAGTACAGCTTAGGGACCAAGCCAGATGTATTCGCTCATTTCCTTTCCCAACAGATTCCCGATGGGAAAGGGCCACCGAGGTTACTGTGGCGCGCCAAAAGCAGCTAGAGGAGTCTGCAAGCCACCTGGCCTGCTTCCAGGCTGCAGAGTCCCAGCTCCGCCCCTGGCTGATGGAGAAGGAGCTGATGATGGGAGTTCTTGGTCCCCTGTCTATTGACCCCAACATGTTGAATGCCCAGAAGCAGCAGGTCCAGGTGAGCAAAGTTGATTAATGCCTAGAGCAAAGAAATCTGGGTTTCAATGCTACTCTTAGCATGTAGATTTCTTTATTTCACTTTTCTCAGTTTGATAAGATTGTATTTGTGAGATTTTATTAAGATGTGCATCAAGTAGTAAACAGAACTCTTAACAATATCATTAACAGTCAGTAAGGTCAATGAATTTAAAAATGGGGGAACGTTTCCTGAGTAAATTAAATTCATACCTTACTTTTAATTCTTAGTAGTACATGTGTGCATTAATATATGTTGTATCTATCTGCAGCTGATTAAGCAGAGAAGTCATTTCCTGTGCAAGCTTGCTTAGAGCCTTTGCTCTGCTCCGCCCCTTTCTCTATTCCTGTCACTTGCTCTCTTCTGCCTTGTTCTCCAAGATCAGGTCTAAGAACAAGTCAGTAATTTTAATACATATTCATTATTTAATTTTTAAATAATGCTAAAACCACAATAATGTTAAAACCACTTTAAGTACCACATTCAATCTGTAATCATTGGGTAGATTCGGTAAAACCACACCATTCCATCCATTTGAGGGAATAAGAACTTGTTTTGGGGCTGGAGAGATGGCACAGTGGTTAAGAGCACTGACTGCTCTTTCAGAGGTCCTGAATTCAATTCCCAGCAACCACATGGTGGCTCACAACCATCTGTAATGAGATCTGATGCCTTCTTCTGATGTGTCTGAAGAGAGCAATGGTGTACTTACATACATACAATAAATAAATAAATCATTTATAATTAAAGACATTTAAAAAAAGAACTTATTTTGTTGAGACAGGGTCTCACTCTGTAGCATAGGTTGACCTTGAATTTACTATGTTACCTAAGCAGGCCTTAGGCTTACAGATAATCCTCCTCCTTAAGCTTCATGAATGATAAACTGACTATAAGAATGTATTGCAATGTCATGCCCAAATATGAAAACAAGTACTTTAAAAGACAAAAACCATCCTACTATTATGAAAATAGTGATTCCCTGGACTCTGAAAGGGCCTAGGCACTCTAACATATTTGTGAACCATCCTTTGAGAACTATAGCTTCTTCATTCTCTGTGAAAATTTGATCTGTAGACTATGACATAAGAACAGCCTCCCAATTGCTGACACAATTACATACAGTTTCCATACCTGTGTATATTCAAAAGCTCAGTGTCTCTTGGCTACCTGTTAAACAGTCTAAGCTTTTGTTCGGTGTGATGTGTCAGGTTTTTTTACAGTCTGGCCCTAGCATGTTTTGCCAGCTTCATTTATTAGGCACCTTTGCTAATCCTAGGCCCTCCCTGAGGCACCCTTCACCAGTCCTGCCCCCTAATCTGTTTGGAGAATTCCTAGTCATTCTTTTTTAAGTGAAGCAGGGACATGTGTGCCACCACACACATGTGGTGGTCAGAGGACACCTTCAGAAGTTGGTTCTCAGGGGCTGGAGAGATTGCTCAGTGGTTAAGAATACTGACTGCTCTTCCAAAGGTCCTGAGTTCAGATCCCAGCAACCACATGGTGGCTCACAAACGTCTGTAATGGGATCTGACGCCCTCTTCTGGAGTGTCTGAAGACAGCTACAGTGTACTCACATATAATAATAAATCTTTAAAAAAAAAAAAAAAGAAGTTGGTTCTCATTTCTGAAACCTTTTGGATTTCAAGTATGGAATTCAAGTCGTAGTCTTAGTGGCCAGCACCTTTACCTGCTGAGCCACCTCACTGGCCCATTCTTCCTTGTGACAGCTGTGGTAGCTTTTCTATCTCTGCTCTTTAACCTGTTTTTAGCCCATCACTCCTCTTCCAGGCTCTTGTGTTTCATACTAGTGGTGGTGATTTATAATCTTCACCCTCATTATATTTGATTATAGTTCACCTTTTCACACCTTTTATTTCTTGAGATCATGTCTTATTTTGTGAAAATGTTGGGTATTATCCATGAACTGCCTTAATTTTTACAGCAGCTGAGACAAGAAGTTTCCTATTTCCATCCTTTTAAGGAAGCTAAAGTTTGAAGATGTTTTGGAAGCTTTTAAAGGATATACAGCTAAAGTAGTACAGCCAGATTTGGGGCACAGGCCCTCGGTCCTCAGCACTTGAGCAGCAGAGGTCAATAATCAATCCATTAAAGGCATGGTGCTTGCTTTAATGACGGTCTTTCTCTAGCTGTACTGTATTGCAGTGTTCAGATGGTATATGATCATGGAATTGCAGTAAAGAAAGAAGCTCCCGGGAGGGGGGAGGATACAGAGAACTTTCTGGATAACACTTGAAATGTAAATGAAGAAAATATCTAATAAAAGTTGAAAAAAAAAAAAAGAATAAGACAATACCAAAAAAAAAAAAAAAAGAAAGAAGCTCTAAGGCCTGGAGTGCCTAAGTGACAAGCTTAGATGGTCCTATGACTAACAGAGGGAGCAGTCTGGAAACTGTTTCAGAGGACTGATGTGAAGTGGCTGCTCAAGATGAGCCTGTTTTCTCAGTCTACAATCACCATAGCAACCAATACTAAAACAGAGCAGAAAAAATACAGGAGAAAAGTAGGATCAGTGATTCTTTCTGAATAAAGTTGTATTAAGTAATTCTTAAAGATAGTGCTACATTTTCTTAGTAATCTGGTCCCTAGAGTTTTCTGGCTTATTTTCAAAATGGGCTGGCACAGTCCAAACTCAGTTTTTGTTTTGACACTGCTTTTATATCTGCTTTCTCTGTCTAAACATCTCTGTGTTATTTCTGTTCCAGTTTATGCTGAAGGAATTTGAAGCACGAAGGCAGCAGCATGAGCAGCTGAACGAGGCAGCTCAGGGCATCCTAATGGGTCCTGGAGATGTGTCTCCATCTGCCAGCCAAGTACACAAAGATCTGCAAAGCATCAGTCAGAAGTGGGTTGAGCTCACTGACAAGCTTAACTCCCGTTCCAGCCAAATTGACCAAGCTATTGTTAAAAGTACCCAATACCAAGACCTGCTCCAGGACTTATCAGAAAAAGTGAAGGCCATTGGACAGCGACTGAGTGGCCAGTCAGCCATCAGCACCCAACCTGATGCTGTAAAGCAGCAGCTAGAGGAGACCAGTGAGATTCGGTCTGATTTGGGACAATTAGACAATGAGATTAAGGAGGCTCAGACGCTGTGCCAAGAACTCTCACTGCTCATTGGTGAGCAGTACCTCAAGGATGAACTGAAGAAGCGTTTGGAGACAGTCGCCCTGCCGCTCCAAGGCTTAGAAGACCTTGCAGGTATCTAAAGTGAGAATAACAAAGGAATGGCTAGGCAGGCCAAGAATCTAGAATGACCCTTCCATAGCTTCTTGGGGCTAGCATAAGGTTCCACTTATCCTTTCTTCCAGTGATAGTAGGAATGGAGTGGTTGTTACACAGTGAACATTGGTGTGTATGGAAGTTCACGTGGCTCACCACAGTGCTGGAGATAAGGCTCTAACACCGAATCAGCTAGCCTGCAGCAGTCACCTCTGGACCTACTGATGGTTAGCCTTATAGACACACTTTTAACCACAGCCCTTGTTTTCTCTATGTTGCCAATGCACATGCATATCTAACCCCATGATTGCAAATTAGAGTGTATTTTAGGATTTTTAAGATTTTTAAAAAATTTTATTATTTACTTACACATAATCTCTACAGAGGCCAAAAAGAGGGTATCTAATCCCCTGGGACAAGAATTGCAAGGACTTGTGAGCTGCCATGTTAGTGCTAGAAACCAAACATGGGTTGGTCTTCTTTCTGCAAGAGTACTCAGTGCTCCTAACCGCTCAACCATCTCTCCATTTTTGTATTTTTTTGTTTTGTTTTTCTGGGTTTTGGTTTGGTTTGAGGTTTTTTGTTTTTTTTTTTTTTTTTTTTTTTTTTTTGCTTTTTTTTTCTTTTCAAGATAGGGTTTTTCTGTGTAACTGCCCTAGTTTTCCTAAAACTTGATTTGTTGATCAGGCTGGCCTTGAACTTGAACTCCCAGAGATCAGCCTGCCTCTCCTTCTGGAGTTCTGAGATTAAAGGTATGCACCAGCCAGGCATGGTGGTGCACGCCTTTAATCCCAGCACTCGGGAGGCAGAGTCAGGCGGATTTCTGAGTTCGAGGCTAGCCTGGTCTACAAAGTGAGTTCCAGGACAGCCAGGGCTATACAGAGAAAACCCTGTCTTGAAAAACCAAACAAAAAAAACAAAAAGAAAGAAAAGAAAAGGTATGCACCATCATACCTGCCCCCCCCCTTTTTTAAACAAAAAATTTGTGCGAAATTTGTTTCTCTTGTAGAAATGATGTGGTTTTCGGGTTTTTGTTTAAATTTTTTATTTCACATGCATTGGTGTTTTGCCTGCATGTATGTCTGTGTGAGAAGAGGCTGGAACTGGAGCTGCTTGCCATGTGGGTGCTGGGAATTGAACCTGGGTCCTCTGAAAGAGCAGCCAGAGTTCCTAACCACTGAGTCATCTCTCTAGCCCCACTTTTGAGTTTTTATGACTGAAGTGTGTCAGATCATGTTACGTGGTTGGTCAGAGGATTGAGTCAGACGCAATGTATATAGGAACCTGATTTTGTTCTTATTTTTATGGCAGATTCTCAATTATTATTTGTTTCTTATTCTTAAGATTAGACCATACACTGTTAGCAAACATTTTAAATCCCATGTTCAGGCTTGATTGATTTTAATTTCATTTTCTTTTGTCAGCTGACCGCATGAACAGGCTCCAGGCAGCTCTTGCCAGCACCCAGCAATTCCAGCAAATGTTTGACGAGCTGAGGACCTGGTTAGATGAAAAACAAAGCCAGCAAGCAAAAAACTGCCCAATTTCTGCAAAATTGGAACGACTCCAATCTCAGCTACAAGAGAATGAAGAGTTTCAGAAGAACCTTAATCAACACAGTGGTTCCTATGAGGTGATTGTGGCTGAGGGGGAGTCTCTGCTGCTTTCTGTGCCCCCTGGAGAAGAGAAAAAGACTTTACAAAACCAATTGGTTGAACTCAGAAGCCATTGGGAAGATCTTAGTAAAAAAACTGCAGATAGACAGTCTAGGCTCAAGGACTGTATGCAGAAAGCTCAGAAGTATCAGGGGCATGTGGAAGACCTTGTGCCCTGGATAGAAGAGTGCAAGTCCAAGATGTCTGAGCTGCAGGTTACCCTGGATCCAGTGCAACTGGAGTCCAGCCTCTTAAGGTCAAAGGCTATGCTGAATGAGGCAGAGAAGCGCCGCTCCCTGCTGGAAATACTGAATAGTGCTGCTGACATTCTGATCAATTCTTCAGAAATAGATGAAGATGAGATCCGAGATGAGAAGGCTGGGCTCAACCAGAACATGGATGCCATTACTGAGGAGCTACAGGCCAAAACGAGCTCTCTAGAAGAAATGACTCAGAGGCTCAAGGAGTTCCAGGAAAGCTTTAAGAATATTGAGAAGAAAGTTGAAGGAGCCAAACACCAGCTTGAAATCTTTGATGCCCTGGGCTCTCAAGCCTGTAGTAACAAGAATCTGGAGAAGCTAAAGGCTCAGCAAGAAGTGCTGCAGGCCCTGGAACCTCAGGTAGACTACCTGAGGAACTTCACTCAGGGACTTGTAGAAGATGCTCCAGATGGATCTGATGCTTCCCCACTTGTACATCAAGCTGAGGTTGCACAGCAGGAGTTCTTGGAAGTAAAGCAAAGAGTGAGCAGTAGCTGCCTGACCATGGAAAACAAGCTAGAGGGGATTGGGCAGTTCCACTGTCGAGTCCGGGAAATGTTTTCTCAATTGGCTGACCTGGATGATGAGCTAGATGGCATGGGAGCCATTGGCAGAGACACGGATAGCCTCCAGTCACAAATTGAGGACGTACGGCTATTCCTTAACAAAATCCAAGCCCTCAGGTTTGACATAGAGGACTCTGAAGCAGAGTGTCGAAAAATGTTGGAGGAAGAGGGGACTTTAGACTTACTGGGTCTCAAGAGGGAGCTAGAAGCCCTTAACAAGCAGTGTGGTAAACTGACAGAGCGAGGGAAAGCTCGCCAGGAGCAGCTAGAGCTGACGCTGGGCCGAGTAGAGGACTTCTATAGGAAACTGAAAGCGCTCAATGATGCCGCCACAGCTGCAGAGGAGGGAGAAGCGCTTCAGGGGATTGTGGGAACTGAAGTGGATGTCATCAACCAGCAACTAGCAGATTTTAAAGTAAGTTTTGCCCTTCTTTTTAATTTCATTTTTCTTGCTAATGCTTAAATTTTAGACATCAGTTGAGAGTCTGTCTTTTTCACTTGGGTCTGGTTTCTTATTCTTACTTCCATTACCACCAAAACACATTGTGTAGAGTCTAAGAGTCTCTTAGATGTCTAAGAAGGCGGTTTTGAACATTTTTCTATTGTGGTTTCCTTCTATCTTTACAGCCAATTAAGGATATGGATGAAAGCCTTGTCTCTTAGTCTAAGAATCTCTTGAATTAACGGATTTGGTAACTGCAGTGAAAGTGTTCATGGACCTGCTTCTCAGACTGAGCAGTGAACCCTCTCCTGAAATGCTAGTCTGTACACATTTCAGAGGAACTTTATTGATATATTATGAAACAGTGTAAGGTTTTCATGAATTATTAAGTGAAACGTTGAATCAAAGAAATTTGTGATTTGCAAACAAGCAGGCTTTGACTCCTGAGACACCTCAAGTACAAATTCCTTGCCTATAGGAGTTTGGGAAGTCTTAATTGCAAAATGTTTAGTCCTTTATTATAGTTACATTTTCTGGTACTGAGGTTTTATGAGTCTAAATCAAAACAATAGGAAGTGATCAAATAGCTAGACCCCAAAGCATTGGTTTGCTGGTCGAGTGCTTATGTGTTGGGTCTTGGCTCTCAACTGTGAGTCTGTGCTCAAGAGTTCCTGTAGTAACTAATGCCCCAAATGCCTCACCCTGCTGGTATACCCTTCATGGCACACAGAACGGATTTGGAAATAATATATGTTGTACTACATTCTATCACCAATGCTAATTATTTCCACAGATAACGCTCTTTATCAGGGCATGGTACACACACTTATAATCTCACATCTCAGGCAACTGATACAGAGTTGCAAGTTCTCATACAGCCTATATAGTAAGACCTTATCTCAAAAAGGAGAAAGTGGCTAGTGGCACCAAAGCAGAGGCACACTGACTCTGGGAGGTTATAACATTCTAGAGCAGACCCCAGATATTGGCAAAAGCCACATTTGGAGATGGTGTAATTTATAGCTACAAAAGATCATCATATTTGAGTGTCTTTGTGGTTAGAGAAAATTCAGACCCATGACATATATACCTCTGTTTCATTGGCAATGTGACCTGTCCTATGTTAGCTTATATGTTTATGTTTCCTTTTCTGTTCAAAGGTCCTTGCAAGCAGAAACCTGTATAAATATGCATCAATTTTTCCAGTCTACTGGGATCTGAGTTACTTAAAATTATCCATCTAACCAGATAAATGATTTTTATTTAGAAAACTGAAGTTTATCCCTATAGGCTTCAAAACAGTTTTATCTCAACAGATCCTAGTTTGTGAAGGAATTATTTAAAATCTTTTTACGTAGGTGTATATTGGGCCTCTCACTTGCTAGGCAAATATTCTGCTGAGCTGTAACCCCAACCTGCCTCATTTCTCAATAGTGTACTATGCGTACATTTTTCCTAAAGGGTCCAAGTTAAGGATTCAAGAGACAGTTGGGGCTATTTTATAGTAAATGTTCCTGAATCACTGTAGTTTGAGTGCCTGTTAAAGTGATTATTTGTGGAACCAATACTATAAAAAGCATCAGTGAATCCAGACAAGGTTCTCTGCTTGGTAGACTTACTCAGGTGCTCCAATGTCAATGAGTAGCCAGTCCCAAAGAGAGAAAGACCCAGACTTTACCAAGGTCTCTGATCAGAAGGTTCCCTGAGAAGGTACTATTGATGTCTGTAGAGGATCTAGTCTAAGAACATCTAATCCAGAACAGGGTTGTTGAGCCCAAAAGTTGAGACAGGCAAGAAGAATTACTCAGATTGATCACAACAACCGATGATGAGTCATTTAATTGCAAATTGATGTTTCTCAACTCAGATCCTCAGTGTCAAAGTTGGCCACATCAGTTGATAGCCCCAGACTATAGGTCTCCAACCTCACCAAGGCCATAAACACTTTAACAAGTCTTGTTTTATCAAAAGCACAAGAGATTGCTGACCTCAAAAAACAAATGGCCGATGTACTCTGCATACTCCCCGAGGTAGGCAATAAGGTTGACCTTGTCTATGCTAGATGTACAATAAAAAGCCATTATGGATGGTCCCTCAGATGCACCTTGGTCTATAATATTATATCCCTTTGATGAGACTCAACCAGCAATCTTCAATAAAGGACTAATCATACAATTGGGGTGGGGGGGATGCTTATTTGTGGTTTCTGCAGTGTTGTACCAGTCAAATTGGCTATTTATATAGATATATAGTATGGAGATCATTTCTGAGTTTTTCCCCACTACCATGATGTTAGGAATTACAGTTTTCTCTCTATATAGATGGGTTCAATGAACTACATATTGAAAATTATTTTAGAAAGAAACTCAGAGTAGAAAATCACAAAACAATATAGCATGACAAGTATCTATATTGCATTAGGTATTGTAAGTAACCTAGATATGATTTAAAGTAGATGAGAAGATGCAAATACTATGTCACTTTCTACAGTGGACTTGAGAATGTGTGAATTTGGGTAAGCATGGGGTTCTGAACCATTCACTATATAAGTAAGACCTTATTTCAAAAGCAAGCAAAAAGCTTTAAATACAGGTTTAATATCAAAAGGAGCCCATGGAGGGCATAAGTTGTGTTTGGATTTGACAAATCTTTTTTTCCTTGGTTTAGAAGAGTGATTCTAAACCCTCCTAATGCTGCAACCCTTTAATAAAGTTCTTTGTGTGTGGTGACCCCAATCCATACAATTATTTTTGTTGCTACTTCATAACTATAATTTTGTCACTGTTATGAATCATGAGGTAAATATCTGATATGCAGATGGTCTTAGGCAACATCCCAAGCAGTCACAACCCACAGATGGAGAACTACTGGTTTAGAGAGATGTTCTGGATTTTGATGAAGCTGGAAGATTCACTGGTTAAGCTTTATGTCTAGTGTGTTAGTTTCCTCAGAATGCTCAGAGTTCAGTAGCTGTTTAGCTGTCACCAGCTAGCTTCATGTGTTCTAATAAGCTCCTACCACCCAATATTATGGTTATAAAGGCTGGAATCAGTCAGCTGGGTTCTGGCAGGTGTTTATCTACAGGCTGAGGATGTTGACAAGGCAAGCCTAGAAGTGAAGTGCTGAACTGTTTTGTTGAAGTCAATATGTACTTACTATAAAATGGTCAGTATCCCCTACCCTTCCCCCAGGTTGATGGTGAAGTCAGAATCCAGAATCCAGTTCACTAAATTTCCTAGTAGGCTAGTAAAGAGGCTTTTTTTTTTTTTTTTTTTTTGGCCTCCTCCCAGCAGAAGACTTTGGTCAGAGGGAGGGACAGTCTCTTGGCTGAGCTCTTGGGAAATGAAAACAATGAGAGGCAAGCTTTCAGTCACTTGCCCAGCCCTCTAGGGGTTGCATAAAGGTCTCCTGGACCCATTCTAAGGACGGAATCATGTTCATGATGGGAGTAACTGTTGAGTTTCTGGACTGATGTGTTGTAGTTCAGCAGTCAACTAACCTTCCCTTGCAGCAGACCAGTGATGAAGCATGACTCAGCTTTCAGATGCAAAGCATTTCCAATAGAAAAAATCAAATGGACATAAATATTCAGAGGCATTTTAGCTTAAAGTTTTCCTTTTTAATAGGATCACACTTTAGCACAGAACCTAAGAAAAGATAAGAATCTATGAAGCAGCCATTCTTTGACCTGGCTAACTCTCTGGGGAAGGGGCAGATTGTCCACTCCAGGCTGACTTGGGACTATAGTACTGATAAACTATAGAGTTACAGTTAGTCTGTGGGGAAACTGAAAGTTACTATTCCTAGAGAAGGTTTTCCTTTCATCACCTCTACAGAATTTGTAGAATCTGGTTGGCTAGTGAGTATCATTTAGACACCATTTAGACACCTTTCCATTCTAAGCAGATAAAGTCCTCAGCCATCCTGCATTGGGATGTTTACGAAGCTTCTCTCTGCCATTTTCTGTGGGAAATAGAGAGGAAAAGGCTTTTCCAGAAATCATGACTCTGGAGCACGTTTGCAGAAAATTGTAAGGAGAAGATGTTAGCTAATCTTTTCAGGAAATTCCGTTTCTGAGGAAAAGGAATTGCGTATGCCTAATAAGAAAGGAGGGACCTTTGTTTGTAGCAGTGAAATTTGAGCCAAAGAATTCCCCTAGTGTGACCTTCCTGGGAATGGTTAGACAGGGCGGGAGGGGGAACGACAACCTACTCAATCTGGTGGTTAACAAGAGGGTTTCCTTGTTTTGAAATTGGCTGAAGGTCTTGTCAAGAATTGAGATCATTGTGAGTCTTAACTCCACCTCTCTTTTGTACCCCTCTTCCCCCAACAGCAGTCATGCTTGACTCCTGCCTCTGCCTCAAGGGCTGGGATTATGGGCTTCCGTGCCTTGATTTATGGAGTGCTAGGGAGTGGGACAGGACTTTGTGCATGCTGCGCAAGTAGTCCACCTACTGAACTACTCAGCAGCCCCCAGACTCCGTCAGGCTGGCTAGCAGGATGGAGCAGCAGCAGCAGACTTCCTAGCACACTGCGACCCTTTAATACGTTCCTCACGCTGTGGTGACCCCAACCCTAAAATTGTTTTGTTTCTACTTCATAACTATAATTGTTATTGTTGTGAATCATAATGTAAGTGTATGCTGTATGGCCCTTGTGAAAGGGTCCTTTCACCCCCACAAAGGAGTTGCAACCCACAGTTTGAGAACTACTGTCCTAACACGAGCTGAGCAGAGCTTAGGGTCTGTGATACTTGCAGCTTCTCTGGCAGATTTGAATAGCCTCCTAGCAAACCAGAGCAAGAAGTTCTTTGATTCCTGCCCCCTCGGGTAAGCAAGTTTAGGCAGCCTCTTATGTGCACAGATGAAAACCCTTGGATCATGGATCCAGCAGTGCTGAAAGACTGCCAATTTGCACTGATACTTCTCCACTCCTTTCACCGTAGTACAAAGGCATTATCAGCCCATCCAAGGTTTGCCAGTTAGTACAGCTGCCTGTGAATGAGTCACTATCAAATAAGGCAAATGAGGTCAGAATTATCTACCTCCCTTAGGAGAGAAGGGAAATCAAACCAGGGAAAACCTGTCTGTTGATGGAGATGTAGATACCCCTTTTAAAGCAGTCAGCAGGAGATATATACACGGCCTCATGCCTCTTCCCTCGCCTAGTGATGACTGAACCTTGGCCTATTTTGAGTTTTTTATTTGTTTTGGTTTTGTTTTTATTTTTTTCAACAGACCTACTCCAATGTCAGCTGGGGTCTAAGGAAGAAAATACCCCAAATTGGCTTTCTCATCTTTGGCTTGTTAACATTTTAAACTGGGTTGTTTTTACTGTGGGGCACAGTCTTGTTCATTGGCGAGTGCTGAGCGGCATCCTGGACCTGTGTGTACTGACAGGAGTAACTTCCCAGTAGTAAGGACCAGTGCACCCTGATATTCCCAAAGGTCCCCTGGAAGGCAACTTTTGCTCTGGGGGAACATTGCTGCATTTGGGATAAGTACTAGCTGTTTAGTTAAATGTTGTATTACAAGCAGTGTTCTGCTAATTTGATTGTGACTTTGTGTATTAACAGCACTGCCTCTAAGTGAGCCTGTCTTCAGACCAGCTCTAGAGTGCTTGTTTTTCTGGTGATAATCTATATCTGGGTGAAGAATGTCCTGGACACTTTCCCTGGCATGAGGGACTTATATACAAACAATTGTTGATGCAGGTGTTTAACTGATGCATTTCCAGAGAGAAGAGGAACTTCCTATGTGGAAATACTTCAGGGAGCTTCCTTGTTCTGTGCCTTTAAGGGTGATTACAGAATGTCAGTTGTTCTCTGGAGCCAACCCAAAATTTGGCTGCTGGTATTTGTAACCCTTATGTGTCTACCCTCCACTGCCTCACCCCCTAGAATTCCAATGCACAGTGATAATCCTCTCCACCCCCACTACCAACTGACTGGGGAGGAGGCCAAGAAACTTTTTGCATTATGTCAAACTTTTTCTAGTTCTCTTTTTAAAGTATTGACCCTATCAAAGACTACAGGTAACTAAGGAATACTGAGAGAAAAAGAAATAGTCTTCCCTAATTGGTAATCTAATACTTAATGGTTAGTCCTTAAAACACATATACAAGTGACATTATAATGACTGAGCAGGCTGTATTTATATATTTAAGAATAAATGTGTATATGTGTTTCTCTGTGTGTGTATGTCTGTGTGTGTGTGTGTGTGTGTGTGTGTGTGTGTGCGCACATATACAAGTAACAACTATTATAAAGAGGCCATGAATTTGAAAGAACAAGGCTATGATGGGAGGGGTTGGAGGTAGGAAATATTCTAATTATAATCTTAAAAAATAAAATCTAGGGCTGGAGAGATGGCTCAGCGGTTAAGAAAACTTACAGTTCTTCCAGAGGTCCTGAGTTCAGTTCCCAACAACCACATGGTGGCTCACAACCATATGTAGTGGTGATCCAATGCCTTTTTCTGGTGTGTCTGAAGGCAGCTATAGTGTACTCACATACATGAAATAAATCTTTTTAAAAAAACATAAAGTCTAAAAAAAAATCACTTAAAAAGTATTGCCACGCCGGGCGTGGTGGCGCATGTCTTTAATCCCAGCACTCGGGAGGCAGAGGCAGGCGGATTTCTGAGTTCGAGGCCAGCCTGGTCTACAAAGTGAGTTCCAGGACAGCCAGGGCTAGACAGAGAAACCCTGTCTCGAAAAACCAAAAAAAAAAAAAAAAGTATTGCTACTTAATATTTTCAGTGTAAGCATCCTTGACACAACCTGAGGCATCTGCCCATTGCGTTGTCCTAAGAAGCCTGCTGCCTCAGGAAATGCTGACTAGAATGCCATCAAGAAATGCTAATAGATCTCACTTTGGATAGAAAAAATATTTTTAAGCAACAAATATATCATCAACCAAAGAAAAGGACTGAGCACTTTGATTTGAGCTTATTCTTTACATACAATATCAGCACCTAGCATTCTCAATTATAAGTCATCATACTGTTTTATATAAAAAGAAAGAAAAATCTATTTCAAAAAAAAAAAAACCCAGAATGCAGCCTATGCAAAAAAAAAAAAGTGTTTATTGTTAAATAAGTTTTATGAAGTGAACATGGATTATGGAGATCATCACAGACTTACAGAACTAGACAGTTTATTGCTATGTGTTGGAATGAGTACAAGTTCTCTCAGACCTAGCCTGGACCCTTAAAAAATATGCTGGAGCCCAATGTACTGGTGTGTGCCTATATCCTGGCTGCTGAGGAGGCTGAAGCAGGTAGGTTCCTTAAAGCCAGGAGTTCAAGGCCAGTCTGGACAACATAGGAAGACCTGGGCAATTTGAAGCTAGATAACTATGCATGTGCAGTAAGCCATGAACTTGTGGGGACATAGAGCAGCTCTGGCCTGGCAATTGATACAGTTGGCTTCTTTGCCAAGAAAAAAGTTAGTCTCTCAGGTAATCTAGTCAGGGCACTGTCCAGAGGCAGCACTGCACTAAAGGACTGTCTCCTGCCAAGTGGATATTTTCCAAGTCTCAGCTGTCCTACTGGGAAGACCTAGCCATGAGAAGAATGTGCTTCCTCTTACCTTCCTTGAGACTTCAACACAGGGGCTGGAGAGGTGGCTCAGTGGTTAAGAATGCTGATTGCTCTTCCAAAGGTCCTGAGTTCAAATCCCAGCAACCACATGGTGGCTCACAACCATCTGTAATGAGATCTGGTGTGTCTGAAGACAGCTACAGTGTACTTATATATAATAAATAAATCTTAAAAAAAAAAAAAAAGACTTCAACACAATTTCTCCTTTTCAAGGATTCATGGGAAACACTCTAGAGGCCCTCACAAGATCTTCCTGTCACTAGTGTTGTACCTGAACATAAGAATAATGTTACTAGCTGGGCATAGTGTCTCAGTCCTTTAGTCCCAGCACTTGGGAGGCAGAGGCAGGTGGATCTCTGCAAGCTTGAGGTTAGCCTGGTCTACAGAGTGAGTTTTTTAGGACAGCCAGGGCTACATAGAGAAACCCTCTGGGAGGTAGGAGAAGACTTGAGTTTAAGAGAAAACAAAACAAAACAAACTTTCTCAATGGAGTTGGAAAGAGACTCAGTAGTTAAGAGCTTTCTGTCCTTCAGAGGATATAAGTTCAGTTCCCAGCACCCCCAGTGCTCACTACCTCCTGTAATCAACCAATCCAGGAGATAATCTGACTTCTGGGAGCTCTGTACTCACATGTACAAACCCACATAGCAACATACAGACTTATACACAGAATTTTAAAATATTTAAAAAAAATAGCTTGCTCAAGCAACATGCAAATAAACTTTTACATGAAACTGAAAGGTGAGTTTGGTGTAAAGTTCATACAATGCCCTGGTTCTTACATAGAGCATCTTTGCTCCCTGGAGACATTTAGCAGTGTTCAAAGACACTGTTCTTTCTTTTTTCTTTCTTTCCTTGTCTTTTCTTTCTTTTTAAAGATAGGATCTGACTGAGTAGCCCTGTCTAGCCTCAAACCTATGTATACCTATTTCTGTGTCCTGAATGTTGTCACTGATAGGGGAGCTGCTAAGAGTATCTAGTGATTGCTGCTGTCTATGCTAAAAGTCACAGGAAAGTCCCTTACAATGAAAGTTACACAATCCTCTTTTAGAAAGATAGGTATTGTTTTTTTTTTTACCTTCCTTCAGATTCCACATTATGTTTGAATTAGCTGATGAGATCATTTAGGGGCACTGCATAGAGCAGCTTATGTGTCTCCCCTCACGTTTTTGAAAAAAATAATTAAGAAAAAGGGTTGCTTCCTAGAGGACTTCTAAGGTCAGAAACTTTGGGACTTATCTGACTCAGTGGCTAAAGAATTTTCTTGTGCTTCACCAGTCCCTGCCCCACCCTGCCACAAAGTTACTGCTGTGGACGTCAATCAGCTGTGTATCTCAAGCTACTTCCTGTCGGGTGTGTTGTGGAATGGCATCAGCCCCTGCACCAGATGGGAGTGCTGGTCTTCGTGAGTCATTTTATCAAACTCGATAGTTGGAACAAAGGATTCTCTGTTGGGAAAATCTGCTAGGAGAAAGGGAGCTGGTGCAGTTGGACAGTCCGTGTGTACTCACATGGTTCCCACAGAGAAGGGAGACATAAATTATTCTGTAGCTTTCTAAAACAAGGGTTCCCAAGGTGGGTCTCCTGAGCATCTGTCTTCACCCTAGTTTTGGCAGTGCTTCTTCTCCCAAATCAATGCATGAACCAGCTGACCCGATGACTAAGTGGTGGCATCCTTCAAAACTGTCCCAGTCTTCAGTCTTTTTCTTCAGTCTTCAACTAAGTACTTGATCTCCACTGTTTTTCTCGTCCTGTTTTTGATGTAGTCCTGCACTCTAATTATTTACCCAAGTCATACCTACTACACCAGAACTATTATATTTCTACTCTTCATTTGAAGGCATGGCTCAAGTGCCATCTTATTGTAAAGTATTCCTGGCCTCTCCAACGTACTCCTCCTGATCATTTGAATCACTTAACTCACTGTAACTCGTTTGGTCTTATTAACTAATACCAAATGTAGATACTTTGGGATTATATTATTTTTCCAACAAAACTATTTTTATGACTTTCACTTGAAGACAAGTGAATTTTTAACTGCTTAGGTGAATGTTCTTTATTATTCATAAGCCACACGAGCTCTAGGATTCAAACTGGTGGCACACACCTGTAATCCCTGTATGCAGGATGCTGAGGAAAGAGAACTGTGAATTTGTGGCCAGTGTGGGCTATATATGAGACTATGTCTCAAAACACATACAACCAAAATGCTGTCTAAAAAGACTTGAGTCTTTTAAGTCTTGTAAGACTTACAATCTTAGTCTTGCTTCCTTTTTCTTATACTGGTTAGCATGTGTTAAGAACGTATGATCTCATTTCAGTACTAACAAAACAGCAAAAAGAAGGGGAAAAATGCTATTCCATATACACTTTAAGAAAGCCAGATTCTCAAAGTCTTGTGTAGTTACCAATCACTTTATAGTCATTATCATTTGTATAATTAATTGCCAATTAGAGTCTTCATAGTTCATTTAGTCCTGTATAGTGAGTGTGTGTGAGGGGGTTGTATCCACATTCAAGTCAGAAATATGCAACTTATCCTGTTATCATTTACAAGCTGAGTGACCTTGAAGAAAATTACTTTGGCAATAAAATGTAAACAACAAAACATTCTTTTGAAGATCTGATGAGAATTAATGAAATTTTATAGAAAAAAAATTAGATTAATATTATCCTTTTTTAAAAGCAGTTTTTCTGGACATGGTAGTACAAGTCTTTAATCTCAGTACTTGGAAGGCAGAGGCAGGTGACTCTCTGTAAGTTTAAGGCCAAGCTTGGTCTACATAGAGAGTTCCAAGACAGCCAGAACTAGAAATAGAGATAGAAAGAAAAGAAAAGAAAAGAAAGGAAAAGAAAAGAAAAGAAAAGGAAGAGAGAGAGAGAGAAAGAAAGGGAGGGAGGGAGGGAGGGAGGGAGGCAGGGAAGAAGGAAGGAAGGAAGGAAGGAAGGAAGGAAGGAAGGAAGGAAGGAAGGAAAAGAACCTAAAGGGGAAAAAAAGTTTACCCAGAAATACATATGAAAATGACCAAGCCTGCTCAGTCAGTCAACAGGTCCTCTAGCGCTGGAGCAAGGATTAAAAAGAAAAAAGACAGTTAGACAACATTGTAGCGTGACCCCAGTCAATTCTGAGACTGAAGGCAAAATTTTTATTTTCCAACCCACTTTTAAACCAATTTAATTACATGCAAGTATTTTGGGCAAGCAGTACAATAAGGCACTAACAAAGCGGCAAGCGGGGGTGGGGGGTGGGGTGGGGGGGTGTCCTGAAATTTACTCCAGGACAGTTGTTAAAAAGGGGCTTGTCATAATGACCAAAATACTTGAGCCTGCTTCCTCCTCCAAGCCTAAAATCTTGCCTGAAGCCTAGTTCTTCTGTTCCACCCTAACACTAAAAATTCCTGCCTCGCCTTACTTCTACAGCCTAAGGTTAGCTTCTTGCTGAAACTTACTTCCTTATTATGCCCTGATGTCAGATTCCTGCCCGAGCTTACTCCCAAAGTCAGATTCCTGTCTCAAGCCCATTTCTTTGTCCTCGCCAGTGTCAGACTGCTGCCAAGCGGTACCCCAAAAGGCTTTCCACATTAAAATATTGTGAAATCTTTTCGAGCGGGTCTTACTAGTTAACACTGGCTGCCCTGGAGCTCACTAAGCTATCCAGGCTGCCATCAAACCAGGACCTGCCTGCCTTTGCCTCATTGGTACTAGGAAGAAATGTGCAAACTACCACACCTGCAGCTGCTGCCACCTCCTCCTCATTTTAAATTCTATTTATTTTATGTGGCTAGATGTGGATTCACATGTGCCACAGTGTTCTTGAGGAAGACAATTTGCAGTAGTTAGTTCTCTCCTTCTTCTGTGCAGGTCTTGGGATTCATTTGAACCATCTTCCATCTCCCTCTTTTTTTTTTTTTTTTTTTTTTTTTTTTTTTTTTTTTTTTTTTTTTTTTTTTTTTTTTTTTTTTTTTTTTTTTTTTTTTTTTTTTTTTTTTTAAGAGATTCTGTATAGCCCTCTTTATCTTGTGGGAACTGGAATTGCAGGTATGAGCCACCATGTCAAGCAGACTATTGTAAATCTTTTTACTAAGAAGTTTTTCAGTAGCTGGGGGCTTTGTTTAGTAACCTGCCTAGCATGCAGGAAACCTGATGTTCAACCCTAGCATAAACTGTGCTTGGTGACACATACTTGAAGGTGGAGGCAAGTTTAGAGGCAGAAGTTTAGAGGCATCACAGGAAGCTGAGGTCAAGGTGAGCCTGGGCTACACTGAATTTAAAGAGCTTTGCTTCTTTGTGTCTAGAAATGGTCGTTTTCTAGATTTGGCATAAAGCCAGGCATTAGATTTTATTACTTTTTTTTTTTTTAAGATTTCTTTGTTCATTGTACAGTATTCTACCTACATATATGCCTGCACACCAGAAGGGAGCACCAGATCCCATTACAGGTGGCTGTCAATTACCATGTTGTTGCTGAGAACTGAACTCAGGACCTCTGGAAGAGCAGTCAGTGCTCTCAATCTCTGAGCCACTCCAGCCATTCCCAGTCTTGAGAGGGAAAGGGAGATGGAAAGAGAAAGAGAGAATGAAAAGAAAAATTAGTTTATGGTTCTAATGAAACTAGCTGATGAATAAGCAGGCTTCATGAACAGTTTTTGTAGGGATCATGTATAGGGCTTGTTTGTAGCCATAGAGTAGCAATACGTAGGCAAGTCGAAAATTTAGGCCATGGTACATTAATACAACTTTTAACACACACACATACACACACACTCATTAATTAATTTATTTATGTAGACGCTCATAGCCAGCAAGTTTTCTAAGCCAGCTAAGTAATTTTGACTTTAGCTTTTGTGCTCTATAAGTCAATATTATTTTCAAATCATTAATCAGAATTGGCCAGAACACATTACCAGCTCAGTGACTTCCCTAGCCACTCAGTTGCTCATCAGATTGGCTTTAATGATCTCAGAGTCCTTGGCCTAATTAACTTTAGCTTTCATCAAACACCACATTATCTTCCTCTGTTGCCATACAGTGAATGGCAGCTACTAAGTCAGCATCTTTAAGAGAGACAAGTCTTAATATTAATCAGCCTTTAATTAAAACATCAAAGTGTAAAAGGAAAACTCAACAGCTTTGTTTTAGAGACAATCAGTTTTAAAAAGATATAATTCAACTCTCTGCAGTCTCAACAGAGACTGAGATGCTTTTTCAAAAAATCTTTGTGGTTTCAGTAAGTAGAAGTTTCTAATATGGTCTAATATGTGCATATATGATCCAAAGGAAGAAGGTATGAATTTATGAAACTAAAGGAAGGTTGATCCTACTTGAATTCACGTGTCATTTAAGCAAACCATCTAAGATCTGTCATTTTACAGTAAATTCCCAAAAGACGAGATATTTTTAGTTCCTGCCTTGCTTTTCTTTCTTCCTTCTCCTTCCTTCCTTTCTTCCTTTCTTCCTTTATTTCTTTCCAAAGAGAAGGGATGCAGGAAAAGAGAGGCAGGCTGGTACTTGTAGAGATCAGATAACCTGTGAGAGTTGGTTCTTTCCTTCCACTGTTTGGGTTCCAGAAATCATCAAGTCGTTGCCCTTGGTGACAAAGTACCTTTATCCACTGAGCCATCTGGCAGGCCCTTTGATCTAGTTCTTGAACCTCAAACCTGAACTCTGTATTTGTTCATTTGAGATCAGTGATGGGGATTACTTGAGTAGGGACTAGGGATGGAACTCAGTGGTAGCACACATACAAGTGTGCACATGACCCTATGTATGATCCCCAGACACCACATAACAAAATCAAAGAAATGCTTTATGAAAATCTCGGTATTGTTCTACCTGATCTTCTCATATTTGAGAGGGGGGGGACACCTGCAGTAAGATTGTTTAGTGATTCAGCCCATAACAGCAACTTTGTGATAGTCATGCCACCTTGAAACCAAAAACGACTATTCAGTCCCAGGGAAAGCCGTCCTGTGATGTTCTCAGCAAAGCTTCCCCTGAACTTCCAGGCTAGGTCAGAACCCCCTGACTCATGTGTCTATAGCTTGGTTTGCTTTTTGTTTAGAGTCCTTATATAATAACTAAAGTGAGTGTCTATCTCATCTACTAGGATGTAGGTACCTAACCATGTCTCATTAAGATATCTCAGTTCCTAACTAGTCTGGTCCCAATAAATATTTATTTAACAAAAAGAATTAAAAATACAACTTTGAACAAGAGGTATAGCTCAGTTATAAAACATGAGCCTACTTATATGTAAGGTCCTGCTTCAATCTTCAGCATATATATATATCTTCAGCATTACAAGTGTGAGGTAGGGAGCTCAAAAGAACACTGCCTGGAAAAGAGACATCATGATAACCCTGTGCTGTGGAGCCAAAAGAAGAGAATCTTGAAGGATGGCAGATCCTTCCACACATCCATTATCCTTAACCTCTGCTGTCTAACTTAACACCCATCACTGCTGAAGCTGTTTTCCTAGAAGTATTCATTGACTTCCTACTTGACTAATCTGGTGACGTTGTCCAATTCATTGTCTTCTTTGTTAAAAATTTGATTTTAGGGTCTGAAGAGATAGCTTAGTCAGTAAATAACCTATCATATAAGCATAAGAACCTGAATTCAGATCCCAAAAACTCACATAAAAGAAGTCAGACCCAGTAGCATGCATCTATAAAACCCTAGAGATGATGCGGGTGGAGGGCAGTTAGAGTCAAGTAGATCCTTAGAGCTCCTTGGCCTGCCAGAATACTATAGTGCAGAAACTCCAGGTTTGTGAGAAACCCTGTCTTTAAAAATAGGATAGAATGAAACGGAGAAAGGCAAATGTACTGACCTCTGGCTTCTGGGTGCCTGTGTATGTGAGTATCTCCAGGCATGTACCTCCACAAACAGGAGGAACCTCAGGTTCAGGCTAGCCTTAAGCTCTTAGTCCTCTTGCCTCCCCCTTCCAGGTTCTAAGATTTCAGGTGTCTGCTCCCATGCCTGGCACCTGCTTACTTTCTGGCACTGTGCTCTCCCCGTCTCTCCTGAGATGCTCTACTTCTGTCTGGGCTTGCCTTCTTACCTCCTATATGTGGCTTTTGAAGTTCTGTTATCTGTTCTCTCTCCATTCAACCATGTTGAGATAGACAGCTGTCCCCAAACTGTTCTATGGTGAAGGGCTTCTATATCTCTACCCCAAAGTGGAATCTCTTGTGTGAGGGGCCATTCTAGACAGCCCCATAAGAGTTGTCTTTGAATACTCTAAATGGAATGAATCAAATATTCCCCCTACTGTTTTGTAAGCTCTACCATGCCCTTGGTAACCCCAGAGTAATAGTATAGCATTATCTTTATTTTCTCTCTAGCCTCTACTTTCTACCCAATTAGCGAGTCCAAATCTGACTCTCCAGTTTTTTTCACCATCCTTTACCTCATTTGTCCTCGTTTGTTCTAATTTTGTTTCCTTTCCTTTCTTTTTTTTTTTTTTAAGACAAGTATAAAGTATATTTACAACTTCTAGGTTCAAAGGTTAAGGATTTAGAGTTTCAAGTGACACAAAAGAGGTAGAGCAGAGTGAGCACTGGGGCCTCTACACAATTTCTAATAACTAACTTACTGTCTGCCTTTCTTTCCCTCTCCCTCTCTCCCTCTCTCCCTCTCTCCCTCTTTCTTTCCTTCTACAAGATCTTATTCTATAGCCCAGCCTAGTCTCAAATTATCTTAATCTTCCTGTCTCAACTTCTTGAATGTTAGCATTGCAGCCATGAGCCACCCTACCTGACTTACAGTTAATTAAATCTTGTACTAACACTTTTCTAAATAAACTGCACGTCCTTGGCTTGGGCTTCTTACCATTCTAATATTTTTTTCCTTCCACAAAACCTTTGTTTAAGTCATGTTGAATTAAAATTTGCTTCTTTGGGAACTTCAATTTTGCTGGACATGGTAGAGCATACTGTAATCCCAGCACTTAAAAGATGAGGCAGGAAGATTGTCAATAGATAGAAGCAGCCTAGGGTTAACACTTATCTCAAGAACAAAACATCCTGTCCCTAGTGCCTCACTTTGCAATAACTTGTTTTTACCATTCTGTGTCTCTAAATCCCAATTTCATGAGCTGGGAATGTAGCTCAGTTGGTAGAATGCTTGTATAGCATGCATAAGGTTCTGGGTTTTATCCCTAGCACCACATACACCAGGTAAAGTGATAGTTAAGCCCACACTCGTAAGAGGAACAGAAATTGAAGGTCATCCTTAGCTATGTAGCTAGTGAAGTAGTGAAGCCTGGGCTCCATGGGATCCTGCCTAGAAGTAAATGAATGAATGAATGAATGAATCAATCAATCAATCAAATCCTGATGAACAAATGCCCCTCCAGGAAGCAAGCCTTCTCTGCTTTCTCTTACCTTCTGTCTTGGTAACTAATTATTAATCTAAACAAAGAATCAAACACTGTCTTTTGGAAAGTCTACAAGCAGCAAAGAGCTTTCAATGATTATGAGAGTTCCTCTCTAACGTGTGGAAAGTTTTCCTTTGACACAAGAACTCAAATACCTTCAAAACCTTTGGTTTCCCATTAAGACAATTTTGTAATGTAATCTGCTGGTCTGTGTGCCACTCTGTAGCTATCTTTATAGTAACAGAAACATAAAGCATCGTGGTTACTGATGCCCAACAGGCACAGACTTCATACTGTGGAGTTTCCACTTGCCTCTGAATAAGGATTGTGAAGTCTAGATATGCTAAGATGAAAGGCATTTTGTAGATTTGAAATTCACAAGATCCAACCAGTCCCCTGTATCCACTTCTGCTCAGTGAATCCTCTGAGAAAGAGAGCGCGAGCACCTGTCAGGTGTATGAAAAGGCACTTTACGCACTGGATTGTGGTAAAGGGAGGTGGGGTGGGATGTCTCTAAATTGTCCTAGGCTGGCAGTTCAATTCTTGGGCAGACAAAAGCAGTGCTATATCCAAAACTTGAAAGGGGCTGGTATGAACATGAGAGGACTCCGCCCAGCTCACTTTAACTAGGAAGACAGCAGGAAGGAGCTAGACAGGTCAATAATGCTTTCTTCTAGGTTCACTGAAGGAAAATCTGACACCAAATTCTGTTCCGAGGAATTTCAAAATGTGTAGGGAATTCTTTAAGCTCTATAATCAACTAACTGAAAGCTAATTTGAAATGTAGCTTAAACACATGCATTTTGTGGTGTCAGGAGAAAGCATCAGAAGAGGTACTCTGAAGCTCTCTGTGTTTCTCACTTAAAACGTTTACTGGGACATGTGAGATGTACAGATGCTTTTTTTTGTTATAGTTATCAGGGCAGCAAGAGAAAACCAAATCAGGTATTTATATCAGTCACTGAGATGGCTACTGGCAGAATTCCAAAACTAAAACTAAAGAGAAACTCATGGACAGATAAAAAAGAAGACATAAAGAAAAGAGACCTTGTGCTTTGTTTCCTTGCTTAGATTCAACACACACACCAATGATAAAAATGAATAAAATTTTCAGGCAGTGGTGGCACATGCCTTTAATCCCAGCACTTGGGAGGCAGAGGCAGGTAGATTTCTAAGTTTCAGGCCAGCCTGGTCTACAGAGTAAGTTCCAGGACAGCCAGGGCTATACAGAGAAACCCTGTCTTGAACCGCTCCCACCCCCCCCTCCAAAAAAAAAAAAAAGAATAAAACTAGGAGGCTTCCTGCTTTTTGTTTTTGTTTTTGAAGGGGTAGGTAGGTTATATGAGCCGTGTGTGTGTGTGTGTGTCTGTCTGTCTGTCTGTCTGTCTGTCTGTCTAGGATGAGGAGGTCCTCTCTGTAGAACAGGATGGCCTCAAACTCATAGAGATTTCTGCTTCTTGCATGAAAGAACTGAGGCCATCATGCCCTGTGGAATCTTTTTTAGAGGCTCTGTTTAAACTTTTAGGAAGTTTCTATGTAGTATGTTAGTACTTAAACAGAGTGTGACTAAAAGTGATAAGTAGTTTGAGTCTGAACCTTGGTTGTTAGACTGTTCCATTTATTTATCTGACATTGATGAGAAGAGTAAACCAGGGTGGTTAAGTGTGGGGAGGGGTTAATTAGGAAAAGACTGACCTGATTGGCACCTGACTTGGTTAGGAAACAGTAAAAGAATTTTTGTCTGTGAAGGTTGTGATTCCATATCAAGACCATTCTTTATAATAGAATAACCACCCACCCTTAACTCCAGAGCCAGAATTCTTCAGATTCTTCTAACCAGAGAGGCCCTGGCATGCTAAAGAGTCTGTTATGATAGCTGAACACTTGGTGAATGTATTTGGCGGAGAAGACTTGCAAGTGAAATTAATCCTGTCCTCTATGGGGTTTTCCAGTTGCACTGAATAATTACAACAAACTTAAAACCTGTATTCCCTGAATTGTCAAGTATCCAGCCTGTAAGTTGATTTGTTTTTAGGATCACAGTGTGTCAGGGGTTGAAGGGACTTTAAAACAGGCCCTGAATAAACTTCGAGATTTGTTAATCTGTTTCCTGAGATTGCTATGCCATGTGGCTGCTTGAATTTCTGCTCACATTCCTTTGGGATCAGGGAAAGTCACCCTTTTAGGGAACACCTTATTCTTTAAATAACAGTAAGAAAACTGATGGTTTGAAATCTGCCCTTGGATCTTGGTGTGCCAGTTTAAGGAGACATTCAGCACAAATTTCCTTCCTCCCACGTCCCAGCTCCTCAGATACTTAATGTTGATCATATCCCCTGAAACTTGCTCTCCATCAAGTATTCTTGATTCTTTTCACTCTGTGTTCATAGAAGAGTGTTCTAGTGTCTTGCACTATTGCACCAGGTCGTCACAGGATTCTAGACAGCTTTCTGAAGTTTTAACTTTAAAGAATAGGGTATCTAGAATAAGATGACACAATGTACAATGTTTAAGTATTCTCTTCTGTTTACAGATGGAAAGTCTTTGTACTTGAGTGGGTAGAATTGATCAGATTCTTTAGGAGTGAGAAATGAAGTGTAAAACATTTTGCCAAGCAAAGCTGTCTTTTACTTAACTAATCTGATCGTGGGCTTCAGCCTGTATCTCAATTTTGCCAAGGAGTTTCTGGCTCCTCAAGTAAGTGTAAGGCTTAGCTCCAAGCTTCACTGCCAAATCTCCACACATCAGTGACTGGTTTTATTTACTGTTTGTGTGGAGAGTAGAAATAACTTTCTCATAAGTTTTATCTATATTAACTACTAGGGCCAACAGGACTTTGTACATTTTAACTGATCCTTTTCATCCTCATGAAATCCGAGGGACCATCATAAAAGGAGTCAAGTATTACACCTCAAAGAGATGCAAGCTACCTCTGGCAGGCAGTCTTCTGGGTTGCTTTGTACTTTTCTTAACAATTACAGGGTCTCTAGATAGTTTTCCTAATCCAGAACGTAGTGTTGCAGGACTGTGAAACACATTTCTCTAATTTTCTTTCTTGAGACTTGAAATACGAACTCATGCTTTTCATCCAGCCCCTCTGAGCTCAGATTTCCTTGGACGTGCACAGCGGTTATAACCAATCCAGGTGTTGGGCATGGGCTGTTCCTGCTAGAGTCTCCACTGCCCTGCAACTCGCACCCCATTTTCCGGTCATTAAGACCGCTGAAGTCTGAGCCCAGAAATCCAGGTGGTAAAATGGGCCAAGATCTGACATACTTGAGAAGGGAAACTGTGCCTAGAGTTTATCCAATAACTTGGTTCCTGAGTCTAACTTAATTCCTTGGCATACCAAGAAAAGACTGTGTTTAAGGCTAGCCCGTTCTTTGGTCAGCGCCAGAGGTGACATTGGAAAAATACAGGGATGGTCGTTGGCGGCAAAGCTGGAGCCTAGGGTAGTGCAGACCGCCCACCCCAGCCCGTACGTCTCTACCGGCAGATGAGGCCCCCCCAGTGGCCCTAGCCACAACCGGCTGGTAGTGGGGGCGGGGGAGGCGCCCCTGCTGGGTTCGCCCTTGGGTTGGGCTCCCATCCCGCCGGTTGGAAAGAAGCGGGGGCGGAGGGGCCGGGCCAGCGTTGTGAGGGCGGGGCTTTCCTTTGTCAGGGGATTTGCCCGGCGTGACCAGGACTGCCCCTCTCCTCTCACCCTCGAGGGCGGGGACACTATTACTCCTGTGGGTGTCGAGGGAGTGAGCTAGAGGGGGTGCGGGATGAGCTGGAGTCCCTCGCCCCAACCCCGGGAAGCCCCTCCCTCGCCGCCTTGGCCTCCAATCCTAGCCTCCGCCCCCTCCCGGCGTAGGCCCCGCCCCCGTCCTCCTCCTTAGCAGTCGGCGCCGCGAGCTCCCGGGCTTCCAAGGGGGCTGCCCGGGCGGGGCAGCGGCTGTTGCGGGGCTGAAAGGGGGAGGAGATCCGCCCGCCACCCGAGCACTTCCAGCCAGCGGCGTGTGAGCGGGCCGCGCGGCGTGAGAGAGGCGGGCTCGCCCCCCTCGTGCGGCCAGAGCGGAGCCTTTTGTTCCCGGCCAGAAGTTTGCATGCCGGGACCGTGACAGCTGCGGGCGGGGAGGACGGCTGCAGGGCCGGCGGCGTGGTGGAGAAAAGAGGCGACTGCTTGTCATGCAGCCCACGACGCGGCGGCTGGGGGCCGGGGACCTGCAGTGGCCGGGCAGGCGGCGCCCACAGGACACGGGACTTTCTGCTGCCGGAGGGACAAACTAACTTCCTGAGCGCTAGACCCAAGGCCGGCCCGCCGGGAGCCACCTGCAAGGTTGCGGTGAGGCGACCCTGGCCCTCCGGGGCGCGAGGCATGGCGCGGGTTTGCGGGCGGTGCTAAGTGAGTCCTTCAGACTGCCTCTTGGCCGCTACCGCAGCCTGCCCGCCTTCTGAAAGGCCCAGCGTGGGCCTCCACTCGCCTTGTTTTGCGGCCACGATACAGTGTTGGCTTGGAAGCCACAACAATGCCATGATGTTTTGGAGACAGGAAGCCCCAAGCTGGCCCCGAATGAAGGACTTCCTGTGTTTAAAGTTGCAGGAATATCCGCTGACCAGCCCTGTTCAAATGCAAACACCCCAACTAGAGAGGACGAATGGCTAATTCAGACCAGCTGGACTCTTCAGGGCTGAACACTGGATAAAATGAAAGGAATTCTTAGGAGCTTGGACCATACTTGAAGGCTAGAGAGGGTGTGCCATTGTTATAAAGGACATAGTTGGTATACATTTTCTGCTTCCAACTCAGCTTCGGTGAGAATCGAGTGAAACTAGATATTGAATAAGACTTGTCAATATCAAATGATTTTTTTGCTGACTGAATTTGAAAGGGCTTTAGAAAAGTAAAACCAGAAGCCATACAAGTATTTGTTTTATGCTTATTGATTAAATAATATCATTTATCTTTCTGCAGTTATGAGGCTGCTAGCCTGTGAGGAAAAACCTGTTTGTCTTATTAGAGTTTCTCCCAAAATGGTTTCAAATTGGGAACTTCCAGATCTTTCTGGAGGGCAGATGCAATTGGTGGTTTGGAGTATAAACATGTAAGAAGACTTACAATTCATGTAGAATGTATTTTGAGAGAACCCGTGGGGGGGAAAACTTTTGAAAGATTGATGGTTCATCTTTATTGAAAAAGTATGGGTAAGCCACTTAGCAGGCCAGACTGTTTAAGGCGGAACCCCACCTGCCTGGGTAAAGGGGAAGATGAGGATGGCTATATAGAAGATTGCTATGTTCCACAGAGGTCTATATATGATACAATGAGGATAAATGAACAGATTGACCAGGGGTCAAAACTTAATCAGACGTCAAAAAGCACCATGGAGAAGATGGAAGGAAGTACCATATCCAGCAATGGTACATTAGGAGCATCATCTAATGTTTTTGAATCTAGAGTGCCAGAAGGCAAGAAGCTGGATGAGAGGATAATATTTGATGCATTAAAGCTAAGCAGTGATGTGCAGAAGTCAGCACCTGTGCCACCCAGACGTCGGCCAAATGCAGAACGCAAAGATAATGTTAACAGGAGATCGTGGAAGTCCTTCATGCCACCCAACTTCCCAGAATTTGCAGAAAGGATGGAGGCTTCTCTCAGTGAAGTATCAGAAGCTGGTGCTTCAAATCCTTCCTTGCAAGAGAAAAAAGAATCCAGTTCTGCATTAACAGAAAGTTCTGGTCACTTTGACCACAGGGAACCTCAGTCTGAGTCCGTTACTTTGGAACACATGTCCAAATCTGTAGATATTCCAGAAGTGCAAAATGTAAAAAATTTGAGAGACTGCCAGGACTTCAAATTCCAACAGCACAGTGAGAGCTCTCCCCGTGAATTCCAGCCTCTAGGCTCAGAAGCTGCAGCAGCAGCAAATGGTAACACAGATGAAATGCAGGAGCACAGATTCTCAAGTGCAACCTGGCCCAGGGCCATGAAAAGTTCCTCCAAGGGAGGCTTCAGTGAGAAGCAATACCCCCTTGGGGACACTGCCTGCACTGTGGAACTACCACCTCTCTCTCCTTGCTTGAGTGAAGAACTGTTGGATCCAGAATTACATATGCTTATAACACCTAGCCTGAGAGAAAAAACAGAGTCTGAGTTAAAATTTGAGGAGGATGAGCGATGGATCATGATGGAAGCAGAGGAGGAGTGGGAGGAAGAGAAATTGACAGAGAAAAGAGAGAGTCTTGTTACAAATGAAGAGACTAGTTTGGCAGATCCTCTTGAAGAAAGTGACCAAGCAAACTCAGTAACAGTAGAGGATGGGTCGGATTGTGTGGCTGTCTCTGGAACGTCTGACCACCCAGCTCTTCATCACATGTGCTGCTCTGTTCACCTGCAGCCAACTAGGGATCAGCTTGCTTCCGTCCCCAGGGGTTCTCCCCCTGACTGCACCTATGTGCCTGCAGGTGACTCTGTTACCAGTGAGGTGAAAAACAGACCTGCCCAGGGGCTAGAGAGTCTGACTTCAGGGCTCCAGTGCCCTGTTGAAGCAGAGCAGCTCTCTGACACAGATTCTGTGCAAATGTTTCTTGAACTTGAGAAGGAATGTTTATGTGAAGAAGGAGCAACTTCTTCAGCTGAGCTGCTGAGTCAGGCCTCTTCTGAAGGGCTGGCCCCAACCCAGGATGCAGAAGATTCACTTTTAATTAGTCATTTTCCAGGAGCTGCCTTAGAACAGGAGCAGCATGTGGGTTTTCTAAGTGTGAGGGTAAAGGACCCTGACACTGGATTAGATGATGAATATTGCAATGCCCTGGATTCTTCTCAGGTGCCTAAAGCTGCTGACCTTAGTGCTCAGCCTGATAGTGGGAGGGATACCTCCACTGTTAGCAAGGAGTGTGAAAAAGTGCCTTTTAGCCCCAAGATTGGTGGAGAATTTAAGCTTCTGGCTGATCTGGAGCCACATAGAGAGCTGGACACAGGAGGATTGCTGAACTCTAATCTCAGAGCCTCTTGTGAAGAAAACCTGCCAGTCTTTATTGCCTCTGAGCTAGCCAAAGAAAATGGCAATTTGTCCCAGGTAGACTGCAGTCAGACTGAGGGGAATGTAGAGGAGTATATGGAAAGGATCCCTCTCAGTTTTGCTTTTAACTATGAACAAGATGTTACCTCAGGACCTGAAATAGAGGTGTTCTCATCTGATTCAAATTTATTAACTGATGAGATTCATTTAGAAAGTAGAAAAGGAACTCTAATTAGTCAAGAAGATAACAATCTGGCATCTTTGGGAAATGTAGACCTTTGTGAATTGTCCATGGAGAAAGTCTGTGGTAAGGATGGAGAAACAAGAGAGCCAGATTGTCAAGGGAACGGAGCTCCAGCAGAGTTTCTTACCGACTTCCAGAGGAGGTCATCTGAGTCAGAGGTTGTTAGTCTGCACCTGCTGGCTGGAGAGCTGAGACTCAATAAAGCTGGAGCAGAGACCATGAGTGATGGAGAACCTCAGCTGAGGGTTGCTTTATCACAGGAAGGGGAGACAGAAATGAGAGATTTAGATTCAACCCTGAACATCTTTCCAGAGCAACAAGTCACCAAAGCCAGTAAGACTGTACCAGGTTTAGAAGAATGGATATCCAGCCCACAGAGGCCTGTCCCAGCCGCTAGAGTACCCGTGGGAGAAAATGCCCTGGATGCTGTAGCACCCATGCCAGGAGAAGATAGCCCCGCTATAGCACTGACTGCCTTGGAGGGGCCTGCTGCCAAAGCCTCTGCCGCAGACAGAACTGCTGTAGATACTCCGATAGTGCCCATTCCAGAGGAAGAGAGCCCAGTAGCTTCATTGGTTATCTTAATGGAGGATGCTATGACTGCTGCAATATCAGCCCCAGAACAAGCTGCAGCCTCATCTGATGCAGTGCCTCAGGTGGAGACTGTTACCTCAGAGGAGCCTGACACTCAAGCAGCTGAAATGTTCCTCCCAGAGGAACCTGCCATACCAATTCCTGCAGGGCCCACCTCAGAGGAGCCAGATACTCCAACAGTCCCAGTATCTACTGCAGAGGAGCCTAGCATGCCACCTCCTGCAGGGCCTACACCAGAGGAGTCTGCTGCCCCAACTCTCGAAGAACCTACCCCAGAGAAGCCTGATACTCAAGTGGTTAGTATTTCCATCCCAGAATGGTCTGCTACTGTAGTGCCTGCTAAGGAAATTTTCTCTCCTGATGGACCCTTCCTGGAAGGAAGTACCCACACTGATTCAGTGCCCATTTCAGAAGAAACTCCTGTTCTTGAGAATGCTTCCTCTCCTGGAATGGGGATCAAGGAAAGCCTTGATTCTTCAGCATTTGGAATAAAAGAGGTGCCTGGCACAATGATACATGGGAAAGTGCCTCTGGCTGCAACTGATGGATTAAATTCACATGAGGTAATTGTTGATCATTTCATTGGCAGGAAAGGCCTAGAGCATAAAGTGAGAATTGCAAGTTCTCTCACTTAGTGTTAACGAGTGGTGGCATAGGCCCTCCTATCTTTTGCTAATACTGTGCCACTGGGCTTGTTATTTCTAAATCTTCTATTGTGTTAAGAGGGGAAAATGTCTTAATTTTCTCTGTAAAATTTTATTCATTTTTTACTTACATATATTATAAGCCAAAGAAACATATTTGTAAATAGATACTGGCTTAAATTTTAAAAACCTTATTATCAGGAAAGTGTTATTCCTCTTTTGAAAAAGAAAAGAAAAGAAAAAATATAATAAGCCTGTTTCCTAAAATCCAGAGAGTTCATGTTTTTAGTGATATGCACTTAGGTAGAGTTCCTGTGAGCTTTGAATGAGACCTGAGTCCTTCAAACCACTCTGGGAAGGTTAGGTGCCTGGAGTCTCCTCTCAGACACTTCACTGGGTAAAGCAGAGCCCTGAGAGGATTGGAAGGATAAAGTGGCAGTGTGTTTATCGTGTCACAAACACGAGATTTCAGCCACTGACCATCTCCCTTCATCCTGTAAATAAATTTGCAGATATCACAGAAGTATCGTAGGCGAAATCAATGTAAACACACAAATGTGTGAGGGGTGGGGGTGTTGGCTTGGTTTTTTTGTTTTTTTCAAGACTGGAGTTCACTGTGTAGCTCTGGCTGTCTGGCACTTAACTCTGTAGACCAAGCTGGCCTGAAACTCACAGAGATCTTCCTGCTTCTACCTCCTCCTGAGTGCTAGGATTAAAGGCATTTGCAGCCACTGCCATCACCACCTGGTGGAAGAACGTGTGTTTCTTAAAGCCATAGGCATACTCAGGGAAATCTCAGTATGCAGTTATAGTCATCTTGCAAAATTGCTTTTATGTTCTTAAATCACTTTCCTTTTCTAGACTTTTGTTTCTGAATCTATAAAATGAGAGCATGTTCAGGGATATCCTCTTGGGTCTTTTAGCTTAGAGGTTTTTGGTTTGTTTCGTTTTGCTACAAAGTCTAACTGTAAGATCCAGGCTAACTCTCAAGCTCTAAATTCTCTTGCCTCTGCCACCTGAGTGCTGAGATTACAGGCCTGGCTAATTACAGCCAGCTCTCTAAAATCCTTAGACAACAGAATGTGGAAGTGAATAATTGAAACAGTGTTCCACTTCCTAGAGTCCATCTGCTTTAAGTAGAGTGAGGAGGTTGTTTGGGTTTTCCTGATCCCCAGATCCCAGAACAGTTCTACCTCACAGTAGCCACTATTAGGACTAGTGAAGATCAATTTTCTATAATATCAGTGGGAACTACATAAGGTGGGTCCTCTCATCTACCTAATTGCTCTTCCATAGCAACTTTACCCCTTTAACCTCTTAGAATACCAATTAGACATGCAATAAATTATTTTGATTGTGTCCCTTGAGCTGCAAATCCTCCTGCTTAGCTGAGTGATGGTAGTTCCCTCTTGGGCTCAACAGTTTTCTTGTTATGTAGCTTCCTGCCAAGTTAGAATTTGTTACCTGTCAAGTTGGTAGATCTTGATTTTGGGTTTTATGGAATGTGGGATTGATAACTGAGATTGCAGTCACCCCTCGAGTTAGAACAGTAGGCCAGTGACAGAACAATTCCTTGTGCATGCATTCTTGAAATATGAAATACTTATGGTATACAGCTGACAGCAGCAGTCAGTAAAAATGATTAAATGTAATAAAGAACTAATCTGGTCTGCATATATAGAGGAATTTAGAGGAATCCTCAATACTGGTCTCTCTCTAGGATATGTAATCCTCCAAGGATCCCTCCAGGTATAGGCCATCCTCATTTTATGAAGCACTGTCTAATAAAATGCCAGGAGAAGGAATTGGCACCACCCCCACCTTCGAAAAGTTGTCATTCTTTGAAGTGGGGTTATTTTAGGTAGAGTGTCACTGTGTAGTCCTGATTGGCCTGGAACTCTCTATGTAGACCAGGCTAGTCACAGAGATTTCCCTGTCTCTGGCTTTGGGATTAAAGTCCTGGGATTAAAGGTATGCACCATCCACACCCTGCTATTTTGAAAATACTTATTGAACCCAGGAGTAGTAATGAATATCTACAATTTGAGCACTTGGGTGACTAGAGTGAGCTGGGGGATACTTGAGGGCAGCCTGGGCTATATAAAATGGGCAGCCTAAGCTATATGTGAGGATGGGAAGGGGAGAGGGAGAGACACACTACTGAAATAATTATTAGTTGGATTTTTTCTTAAATCTGTTTGTTTGTTTGTTTGTTTGTTTGTTTTTCAAGACAGGGTTTCTCTGTGTAGCCCTGGCTGTCCTGGAACTCACTTTGTAGACCAGGCTGGCCTTGAACTCAGAAATCTGCCTGTCTCTGCCTCCCAAGTGCTGGGATTAAAGGCGTGCGTTACCACCGCCCGGCATTAGTTGGATTTTTAAAAGAAGTTTTTCAGAGGTGAACATGTGTCTGATTGGTAGAGTGCGTGCCTGGCATGCACAAAGTCCAGGGTCCCTTTGTAGCACTGCAGGAAAAGGGAAAGTGTTTTGTTTTTTTTTTCCAAGGTTGTATAAATTCCAGTTTTTATATATTTAGAGAGTATTTTTGGCATATTAGGGTCTTGAGACAGGGTCCTATTCTGGCTGGCCTAGAATTCACTATGTAAGTCCAGGCTGGCCTCAGACTTATAGCAGTCCTCCTGCATCAGCTTCCTGAGAGCTGACACCGTAAGTGTGAATCACCATACCTGGCTTTTAGGGGGGTTTTAGAGGCAAAGGAACTTATTGTTTCTATGAAGAGATATTTTAGACTCAACAAGTGATCATAACCTGGAACTTGATTTAGAGTAAAATGCTTCAGAGCTTATGTGCTCTGTGTGTACAAATGCACACTTGTATACCTGGCTAAAAATATACAATTTCTGTTCTTTCTTAAAATATAAACTTCATAATAGGTACTAGCAAGAGCTTGGTTAGAAGAAGCTAAATGTCAGTTTATTTGTTATTTCTGTATTGTGATCTCAGGATACTGAGATCAGTCCCCAGTTACTTAAAACCCTGTCTATACGTTCCCTTAATCTTACTTACAGTCAAAAGTTCAGAGGAAGGGGGCAGCCTTTTATACAAAGTAAAGTTTCCGTAAAATTAAAATTTGCCAAGGAACTCTTTTTAAGCAAAAATTGGGGAGCATCTCAACAATTGAATGTTTGAGTGTCCAGCTGATAGGCAGATCTATCATGAGTTTGTTTGCTTTCCCCTAAGCAATTTCTATACAAGGAGTCATTCATTCAAGAAATAAATAATTACTGAGTATCAACTTTGTGCCAGATCCTAGCCTCTGTCAGTGAATAGAACTGGCATGGTGCCTGCCCTTGTGGGCCTTACAGTAGCATGTGGGAGGCAGACATGAAGCGCAAAAATGGGCTCTTGTAAATATAGCATTATAAACTGACAAAGTAGGTTTGGAGACAGTTGAATAGAGGCAAGGAATACTTTGCAAATAGAATTAAGGCCTGTTGATGGTGTTTGTGGTGAAGGTGTGTCATATATCCAGGATGACATGGATTCTGGTTTCTACAGTTAAGTACAAACTGGACAGTAATAAATTATTGATTTCAAGAACAGATGTTGGAATTTGATTTAGGAAGAAATAAATTTGAAGGAATGAGAAAGTGAGAAGTACTGTTTCTTTGGAACCATTTGGTTCAAGGTAAGTGATTGGTATGTAGATAGTAAGAAAGCAGTTGGATGTATGGATTTGAAGCTTAGAAGAGAAAGTTAAGTCATAAACGTTTATCAGAGTTAATAATTGAAGTGACAGATTAAATTGCCCGGGAAGGACATAAAAGAAAGGCATGGGGATATACACCTACTAAGGCAAGAGGTTCATGAGTTCCAGGCTAGCCTAAGCTATGCAGTAAATCTTGTCTTAATTAAGCAAAGAAATAAGTTTTTTTAAAGAAGCTTTAGGGCTAACATTCTCTAGTTGGAGGTAAAAAAAGAGGAGAAAGAGAACAAACCAACAAAAAAGATCAGTCAGGATTCAAATGGAAAACACACTGCCACCAAACAGTAACTACAGCCATTGCCAGTAACCACAGACACACAAATAAAAACAAATCTTTAAAAGACAGTTTGGATGTATTTGATTTGATTGAGTTCCTTCCCCTTTGTCCCTCCATTTCTAGTCCCTACCACCATCAATTTTTTATCCATCCCCATCCTCACTCCTCTTGGTTTTTCTTCAAATTGATGTCTCTAGTTTCAGAATAGAACTCTGTGGTACTTGTGGGGTTTTTTCCCTGTATTTTGTTGAAGCTGAAATCTTTATATGTTGCTTAACAAAATACAATACGATCAAGTTGTAATATAAAGTGGAGTGCCCTGATGATTTCATTCATGACCTTTTTGAGTTTTTGCTGGGCCTTTCCTTCTCTATGGACTGACTTATCCCTCCATAGGCATTCCTTTGAATTTAGATTCCTTTGAATTTAGTGTGATCAGTGATCTGTTAAAGAATGAAATTAGTTTTACTTCAGCATTCAATTCTCTTTTAGGTTTATCTTGTCCTCTTTTATTTTCTGTTATCTTCTGACTTCAATAGATGTACCTCTTACTGAAACTGAAAAAAACTTTATATAGAAGAAAAGGGGGGGAAAAAAAGAAATATAGCCAAGCTGGTAAAAATGTGGCTAATTTTATGTTCTAGTAATTGAGACAAACCAATTCTTAAGGATAAATGTTTGTATAATTCTTTCCCTTAAGATTATGCATTGGGCAAATGTGTGTGAAAACTAAAGTTTTGGCATTTCTTTGTTTTGTTTTTTGTTTTTGAGATAAGGTCTCATATACAACAGAGAGGCCTCAAATTGTATATGTGACTGATGATGATCATGAAACTCCCTCCACCTGAGCTCTGGAATTATATAGCCTTGGTGGCTTATACCAGTTTTCCAAAGTATCATTTTTTTTTTTTTGTTTTAACTTTTGAATTTAGAAATGTCTATATTGTACTATAGTAGATTAAAAACAAACGTTGCTTATAACACTTATTCCATTTTTAATTTTTTAATTTTTTTGTTTGTTTCATTATGGACATGATCCATGGTCTCATCTTTTTAAAGTATTTTATATAACTATTCCTTACTTGGTACATGTGTCAGAGATGTAGGTGCATTTCTTCCTGTAGAGGGGGGAGTACTATTTCAAGATGATTGGCTGTATGTGGTCTGTGGCCCTGAAACAGGATGAAGTTAAATGGCCTCAGGGGCATTAAGCTATGAACTTTACATTTGTCACACTGCTGATTTGTTTTGACTGGTTGAGTTACCCATCCTAGCCAGGAAAGTGTGCTGCCTCTTGTCAGTGGTCAAATGGCTATTCTCCATGGTATTTTTCCAAGAACTTAAGTACTTGTAATTTGATACCATCCTTCCCTTTCAGGATTCAAGTACATTGCATTTATTTTATAATATATTAATGCCAATACTTCACTGTTCCCTGTAGCTTTTAGCATTAAAAATTAAGCAACTGACTTGAAAGAAGAAACCGAGTCACTAGATTAAAGACCTAAATAGTGCTATAACTGTCCCTTGGGGTATGTTACATACAAGGGTACATAAGACGACATGTAAATGAAACAAACCCACGTGTCTCCTTGGTACCTCGCTGTTCTGATGCTTACATAATTTCTCCTTTGTTCCTTGTCCTCTTCCAATAAGTCATAAATCTCTCAAGAATGACCAGAAACTGTGTGTGATATAGACAGTTTAATATTCTTTATAATAAATCTGCCTTTCTCTGCAATTCTCCAGATGTTTCAGAAAGAACAAGTGGATCCTCTTCAGGTGAAATTGCAGCAGGTGAATGGACTTGGCCAGGGATTAATTCAGAGTGCAGGAAAAAACTGTGATGTGCAGGGTTTAGAACATGATATGGACGAAATTAATACTCGATGGAATACACTGAATAAAAAGGTGAGCTTATGAGCAAATGACACTTGTGCTGGGACTGGAAGGGGCAAAAAAGAGATATCTAGACCAGAGGCTGCCCTTGAGACTAATGGCAACGCCATCTATAGTTACTAAGTGGGTTAGTAGTGGGTTAAATACAATACTGTTCTCTCCTTCCTTGAACTTGAGCTCTCCATATCTGTGACACAGGTTGCACAAAGAATTGCACAACTGCAGGAGGCTCTGTTACATTGTGGGAAATTTCAAGATGCCTTAGAGCCATTGCTCAGCTGGTTGACAGACACCGAGGAGCTCATAGCCAATCAGAAGCCTCCATCTGCTGAGTATAAAGTGGTGAAAGCACAGATCCAAGAACAGAAGGTAAGTGGGAACGTGGAGACAGTGAACTAAGCAGACAGTGACAGACAACATATTGTTTATAGCTTAATGAGCGAGTTCGGAGTTGCAGTAGAACTTAACTTACATGTGTCTTCCTGAGAAGAAAAGTGGAAATTGATTCACTGGTTTACTCTGGAGTTTCTTAGACTGAGAAAGTTACACACTTCTTCATGTGTCATATTGTAAGATCAGCAATATTTAGAATAATGTTGAATGTCGTAAATGAATTGTCTATATTTTTGTCCTATTTGATTAATGTTAGCATGTTAATTATACATAATAATGGGTTTCATTATGATACTTTCATCCATGTACATAATATACTTTGATCACATTCACACTCCATTACCCTCTTTTGTCTCTCTGCTTTCTACTCATCCTCTTCATCTTCCCACCTAGCCCTATTTCTACTTTGTGAGAGAGACCTAGTGAATGTCACTAAAATGGCTCACAGGAGTATGAATACCCTGCCAGTGGCTGTACTACTGAAAAAATGTCTTTCTCTCTCCCATCTACTGTTAACTGTATCAAATCCTCTATGTCACAGATGCTGTGCACGTAATCACAGCTGCTGAGAACTTGGTGAACAGCATGTCAGGTCTGCACGTCAGCATTAGGTGCATACACACTGCCTCATGAGACACATAAATGTCTTTAGGGCTTGGAACTCACTAGTCTTTTACTTTTTTGAGTCAGGATCTCATGTAGCCCAGACTGGTCTGGAACTTTATATTGCTGAGAATGACACTAAATTTCTGATCCTCCTGCCTCCACCTCCCAAGTGCTGGGATCACAAGGGTAAACCTCACTTTGTTTGTGCAGTGCTTCATGCATGCTGAGCAAGCGCTGTACCAGCTGAGCTCTGTCTCCCCAGTCCTCTACCTATTGTGTCAGTGTAATTTCTGTTTCAATGTAGTTTTGTTTTTAATATTTCTTATTTTATGCCAAGCATGGTGACACATGTCTTCAAAACAGCTCTTAGGAGGCTGAGGTAGGAGAAAATTTTTTTTATAGAGTTTCAGGCTAACCTTGACTACATAAGATAGATCATGTTTCAAAAATAACCAGGTATAATGAATGTACAACTTTTTTTAAAAACCATGCTTATCTTAAAAGAAGTTTTTTTTGTTGTTTTTTTGTTTGTTTGTTTTTTGTTTTGTTTAATTTGTTTTTGTTTTTTTTTTTAGTTTTAGGGAGATATAATGAAATTTTATGTCATTTACAGCATACAAGATGATATTTTGATATATGTATATAATACATTGTGAAATGACTACCTTCAGCTGAACAAAATATCTGTCATTTCAGATCCTAGTAATTTTTCTGTGTGCCTTTGACTTTTGCTTGTTGTTTTCTGAGATTCTATGGCTGACCTGGAATTCACTATGTAGCCCAGGCTGGCCTTGAACTCAAAGATCTTTCTGCCTCTGCCTCTGCCTCTGCCTCTGCCTCTGCCTCTGCCTCTGCCTCTGCCTCTGCCTCTGCCTCTGCCTCTGCCTCTGCCTCTGCCTCTGCAAGTATTGGAACTAAAGATGTGCACCACCATTCCTGGCAAATGTACTTGTCTCTTAATTCAAAGGAAGTTACCTGTCAATAATAGAGTGACAGCCATGGTACTATAGTGAAAATTGAAGTGAGTGGGCCTGGCAGGAGCTGTACTATATCACATTCTTTGGGGATCAATTGTTCAGTTAATGCATTGTTCAGTTAAGCTTCAGATTCATTGTGATGATTGTTTGTGCTTTCTTCAAGATAGGGTCTCAACTATGTAGACCAGGCTGGCCTCAAGATTCATAGAGATCCACCTGCCTCTGCTTCCCCAGTGTTGGGATTAAAGGCGTGCACCACTAACCCAGCTCTGGGTTTATTTTTAAATGACTCTTTGTTGTTACTTCCTTTCTCTTTATACAAACATGCCACAGTTGCTCCAGCGACTCCTAGATGATCGAAAGGCCACAGTGGATATGCTTCAAGCAGAAGGAGGCAGAATAGCCCAGTCAGCTGAGTTGGCTGATAGAGAGAAAATCACTGGGCAGCTGGAGAGTCTTGAACGTCGATGGACTGATCTCCTTAGCAAGGCAGCAGCCAGGTAAGGGATTTAGGATGTGTTAGGAGGATTGTTCTGTTCCGTGTTTGATTACAGTCACTGAAGTACTCTACAGGCTCTTGGATAATTCATGTATTGCTTTGAAGAATGTTCAGTGGCTTTTGCTGATGGGGGCTAAGTGTTTAGAAATAATCCACGCATCACTCTCAATCACTCTCGGGAACTAAGCTTTAATTGCTCACACATTTGGAGGTGCTTGATGGGAGTAGTGGGTGCTGCCCCAGAGTCGCTGTTCCAAATAATGATGCAGACCCCTTGCCTTCTAGCCAACTGACAGCCTGAGGTTTTGAGAGTTGGTTGTTTTTTTTTCTCCTTTCACATATATAAAGTGTTTTAATTGTCAAAATTAAAACTTGACATGTCTCTTCTGTTAGATTACATTGATACTTTGTTTTGCATCGTAAGCTAATCTATGGTACTGTTAAATACATAGACATTCAAGAGATAGGTATTTTCTTATAAAATAGGCTTGCTAAATGTAACTTGGATAAAGGAAATATTAAGTAAAGTTTTACTAAAATACATCACACAATCCTGCCCCCACCCACACCCACCCCTCCATACCAAGGATTGAACTTAGGACTTCATCTATGCTGGTCAAAAGTTCTACTACGGAGCTGCGTGCCCCAGCAGTACTAGACCTTTTAACATGGCCATCATTCAGTCTGTTCCCGAAAGTGTTAAGACCTCTCATTACTAATTTGGTGCTCATACAGGTCTGTTGCTTATTTCTGTTTTGTTTTGTTTTGTTTTGTTTTTAAATCTAAGACAGCTTCCTCTCTCCTTTTTAATTTATGGAATACTTAAAACCCAAGTTTAATGTGGACATTATTTAGAATTTAAGATTCCAAATGACCTATAAAGTATGCGTGTGCTCGTCTTAAATTTGACTTGAAATTGTCAGGAGTCTAATTGGATTTTTGACACTGGGGAGGGACTTTTAGCTCATAGGAATAAACTATTTCACATATTTTCTTAACTCACATACAGGAGTAAGACATGAAAAGAGTTGATTTGGGGCTCCTTTCATTGTGTCCTGTTTATTGTGGCCCCGTGGTCAGGTGGTGCACATGATACATCCCATTCTGATATGTGTCAGTATGGTCTGTGGGAGAGTGCTAGAAGAATTTCCATCCTGAGCCTGCCACTACTCATGAGGGATTAGAGAAGTCTTTGTCTTTGTCTAAGTCATCAGGGTTAGCTTTCATTTAATCATGGGATAATTATCCTGTCCACCTTAGAGAAGGTTCACAGAAAATGATGCTGTGAAAACTTTTATAACTGCAAAGTAGTCCCACCTAGTAACGTGTGTTCTGTTTACTATGAGCACTTAAACCATGCCTGGTAAAGACTGCCCTTTTACTGAATTTAATTTAATGACTCGTAATGTGACTTTCTGCCTGAGCAACTTGTTCTATGTATTTGTGTAGGCAAAAACAGCTGGAAGATATCTTGGTTCTGGCTAAACAATTCCATGAGACAGCTGAGCCTATTTCTGACTTCTTATCTGTCACAGAGAAAAAGCTTGCTAACTCGGAACCTGTTGGCACTCAGACTGCCAAAATACACCAGCAGATTATTCGTCACAAGGTAGGAAGGTGCTGCCATAGATGAAACAGAACCAGAGGTAGAGAATGAAAAGCTGCAGCATTCTCTTTTTTTTTTTTTAGAGAGAGAGATTTATTTATTATTATATGTAAGTAGACTATCGCTGTCTTCAGACATCCCAGAAGAGGGAGTCAGATCTCATTACAAATGGTTGTGAGCCACCATGTGATTGCTGGGATTCGAACTCAGGACCTTCGGAAGAGCAGTCAGTGCTCTTAACCACTGAGCCATCTCTCCAGCCCAGCAGCATTCTCTAGAAGATGTTTTGTAGAGTTTTTAGTTTAAGATGAGATCATATTATTAGTTGGAAAAGTTACATTGGGTTGGAATAAAGTAGACATTGACTAATAGGTGAACATCAAAGGGAGAGAAGCAGCTTGCGTGTTAGTTTTCATATTGTTTTTACTGTGCAGCAGGTGAATTTTTATTTTAATTTGTTCTGTTATTTGTTATTCATTGTTTCATGTTCGTTTTTTCATTTACTTTTTTGTTACTCATTTTTCCATCTGGATTTCCAGGCTCTAGAGGAAGAAATAGAAAACCATGCAACAGATGTGCACCAGGCAGTTAAAATTGGGCAGTCCCTCTCCTCCCTGACGTGTCCGGCAGAGCAGGGCATCATGTCAGAAAAGCTAGACTCATTGCAGGCCCGATACAGTGAAATTCAAGACCGGTGCTGTCGGAAAGCATCCCTGCTTGAGCAGGCACTGTTCAATGCTAGGCTGTTCGGGGAGGATGAGGTGGAGGTGCTCAACTGGCTGGCTGAGGTTGAGGACAAGCTCAGTACAGTGTTCGTAAAGGATTACAGACAGGATGTCCTGCAGAAACAGCATGCCGACCACCTGGTATTTGTGTTTTCATTCTTATAGTTATGTTACTGAATTATTTTGTCATTCTGATATGTGTTCCTTTTTATTTCTTTTCCTTTTAATTTCTTTTTTCCCCTTCATTCCAAACACTTCAGCTTTTTGTGTGCATAGTATATTTATACATATACATAGTTGTATATTTATACACATACATAGTTGAGTTGTTGCCAAGTACTAGTCCTTTTTGGATAGGTCCATGAATAAATACTTGTACTTAACAAGCTGAACTAATGATTCTACATTATACAGGTAAGAGGCAGGGTCCATCTCAATTGCACATTGGGTAATTACATCAATGGTTTTCATTTGAGCAGATGAGAGCATTCTGTAACAAAACCACATATATCTGAATGGTATCCATAATCTCATCATGTACTTGTAATTTAATATTGGTGAAATCCAAGAGATTCTGTATCATCTTATGTAATATGCCTGTTTTGATCTTTTTTTTTTTTAATTTTATTTTATTTTATTATATGTAAGTACACTGTAGCTGTCCTCAGACACTCCAGAAGAGGGAGCCAGATCTCATTACGGATGGTTGTGAGCCACCATGTGGTTGCTGGGATTTGAATTTATCACCTTCGGAAGAGCAGTCGGGTGCTCTTACCCGCTGAGCCATCTCACCAGCCCCCCTTGATCTTTTTTTTTAAGATTTATTTATTTATTTATTATATGTAAGTACACTGTAGCTGTCTTCAGATACTCCAGAAGAGGGAGTTACAGATGATTATGAGCCACCGTGTGGTTGCTGAGATCTGAACTCAGGACCTTCAGAAGAGCAGTTGGTGTTCTTAACCACTGAGCCATCTCTCCAGCTCTTGATCTTTTTTTAATTATGTGTCTGTGTGTTTATGTGCATGTCAGATCTGTGTGGACGTGGATGCCAGCTGCCTTGTGGTGGTGGAAATCAAACTCAGGCTCTCTGGAAGAGCAGTCCCTGTTCTTCACTTCACGCCATGTTTTAGTTTGCTTCATGAAGTCTCTTTATTTTAGACACAATGGGCATTTTTGTTGTATTTCATTTCTAAACTTCTTATGTTCGAGTTTGATATCGGTTGATTGGTAAAGCTGATTTTACCCTAAATCTTTTCCATCTAGCATGAAAGAGAGCTTGCCTATAGAGCATTTCTTAGTTGTCTTTAGCAGAGTAAGCAAAGAGATAGAGAAAGGAATCAACTATCTGACTTTAAACTGAGCTGCTAATGGATCTCTTTATGTGTTGTCCTTTTAAACCGCTCAGAGTTCTTCCCTTTGTTATGCCATAGATTTGAAATTAATGTTCTTCTTTCCTTTCAGGCTTTAAATGAAGAGATTATTAATAGAAAGAAGAATGTAGATCAAGCAATAAAAAATGGTCAGGCTCTTCTAAAACAAACTACAGGTACTTTGAAAAATAGACCTCTTAGCACCTCTTTGAGATTGTTTTGTTTTATGTTTTGAGTGGTTTGTCTATATGCATATGTGCACCACATGTCTACCTGGTACCCTCAGAGGCCAGAAGAGGGCATTGGGTCTCCTGGAAGTGGAGTTACAGGTTGATATGAACCACCATATGCTTTTTGGAACCAAATCCAGGTCCTCTAAGCCATCTTTTGTCCTTTTTTTTTCCAGAGCTGAGGACTGAACCCAGGGCCTTGCGCTTGCTAGGCAAGCGTTCTACCACTGAGCTAAATCCCCAACCCCTTAATATTTTGGGCCTTTTGTTTGTTTGTTTGGGTTGGGGGTTGGTTTGTTGTTTTGGGTTTTTTTTCCGACACAGAGTTTCTCCTTATAGCCCTGGCTGTCCTGTCACTCACTTTGTAGACCAGGCTGGCCTCGAACTCAGAAATCCCCCTGCCTCTGCTTCCTGAGTGCTGGGATTAAAGGAGTGTGCCACCACACCCGGCTCCTCTAAGCCACCTTGCCAGCCCAGCCTCTGTATCTTAAAGATCATAAACACCCAGCATTGACCAGTCCTCTTGGTCTGTGGGAGCCTTGATATGCACTGATTGTATTGCTGTATATGTTCCACGGACGCTGGTAACATGTTCATTTTCTGCTAAACCTTTTGAAAACTACAAGACTTAGTTGTCTTCTATCTGATTATAGATGGATGGCAATTCCTCCTACCTCCTAATATATTGAATATCAGCATTGTCTGTAAAGTTTCAGAAACATCTAGAAACCCCTGCAATTGGATTTCAAGCTTGATCTCAGAAATAATTTATGTGGTTAAGGGTTCATTTCCATTTCCCGTTTCCCCTCAGTTGGGATATTAGGTGAAGTCAGGACGTAGCAAGAGTCTATGAAATTTAAGCTCTCATTTAAAGACAGTATTAAAAGGCTCCTTTAATCTCCATCCTGAGATCTCCTTCGTGTGAACTTCGTGCTGTTCTTCACAGGTGAGGAGGTGCTGCTTATCCAGGAGAAGCTGGACGGAATAAAAACCCGGTATGCAGACATCACGGTCACTAGCTCCAAGGCCCTCAGAACTTTAGAACAAGCCCGGCAGCTGGCCACCAAGTTCCATTCTACATATGAGGAACTAACTGGGTGGCTGAGGGAGGTGGAGGAGGAGCTGGCAGCCAGTGGAGGACAGTCTCCCACAGGGGAGCAAATACCCCAGTTTCAGCAAAGACAGAAGGTGAGCATTTTATACCGTAGGCAAAGAAGTTTCATCTTTGTTTGTATCATATTTTCTTACCTTTACCTTAGAACTAAACCAAATGAACTCCTGCTTTCTCTCTTGTGTACTCATGACAACAAGATTTTGCATAAAGATAAGACTGTTGTCTGAAGAAGAAAGAAGTCAATTTCTAGGTGCCTGGGAAGTTTGCTTGCTGTGTCACCTATAATTCACCTCCACTGTTCATTTTCTAAAGGGGGCACTGTTTGGAGACCAGAAGACAAGTGAAAAGGAGGCAAGGGAGATGGATGAGGGCACTAGAAGTAAAAGAACAAGAAGAAAGCAAGGAAAGGAATTAAATGGGGAGGTGCTTCGTAGTTAGTTCTAATTCTGCTGCAGGATCAAAAGCAGTTCTTGATGCACAGAAATTCTATGTGAGTATTTGTTATGTTAAATGCCCCTAGTTAGAGCATTAAGGAATAAAAAGAAAGGAACACTGTTTTACACAGACAATGTGACTCAAATCTTGCAGACAGTTGTAAATAAGCAACAGCTAAGCTGAAAGTCAGATTTCAAAATGATTGAAAATGTGAGGCAGAGAAAAAAAGAGCTGAAGGAAGGAGGTCAGTGCCCTGCTGGGATGTGTGCTGGAGATAGGCTTCCCCCAACCCCCAACACACACTGCTGCTGATGGGCTTAATTTAGCAAGGTGTGGCCTGAAAACCTTTCCCTCCTTAGGAACTGAAGAAGGAGGTCATGGAACACAGGCTGGTGTTGGACACAGTGAATGAGGTGAGCCATGCTCTCCTAGAGCTGGTGCCTTGGAGAGCCAGAGAAGGACTGGATAAACTTGTGTCTGATGCCAACGAGCAGTACAAGCTGGTCAGTGACACTGTTGGACAAAGGGTAGATGAAATTGATGCTGCTATTCAAAGATCACAACAGGTAATGTTTATAATGCTATGTGCTAGTGTTTTAGGTCATGGGATGTATGTGAGGTGTCCAGTGCTATAACCTACATAAGTACAGGCTCAAGAAGAATAATGAGATCAAAATAAATAGAACAAACATACTTCAATAATGGTAAACACTTGGAAAAGGTTTGATCCAGATTAGAACCAAAATACTCGACCACTTGGTACAGAGAAAAACTTGCAAGTGTAAGATCAAACCAGAAATACCCATACTCCAAACACGGGCTGTTTGTGCACCCCAAGAATCACGAAAGACCATCTTGATGCAAACTGCAAGAGGAGTTTTAATCGGAGCTCAGGGACGACCCGTGTCTCATGCAAGAGACAAGGGAGTCAACCCTGACCTGAAATTTTACAAAGCTTATAAAGGCAAAAACCACAAACTGAGGGGGGGGGGCAAGGGGGAGGGGCAAGGGGGAGGAAATAGGGGAAGTCTAAAACCATAAATTTACCTAACAGTTAAGTCATGTGCTACCTTAGGCAACCTCCTGGGGCGTTGAAACATTCCACAGAGGGTGTTGGACTATTCTGTGATTGTTCCAGAAAAAGCTTGCCCTGTAGCTAGTTCCTTATATTAGTTTAAAAGTTCACTTTCCCTCCTGACACAAGGGACTCTATTTTGTCTTTGGTTACGTACTACTCTTTCACAAGAAGAGCCCTATGTTAAAGCTATTTTTTAAACGTATTTGTTTTGGGGCTTTTGTTCATTTGTTTTACTTTTATATGTGTGGGTGTTGTGTTTGCATATATCTGTACATCATGTTTATACCTAATACTAAAGAAACTAGAAGAGGGCCAACACATGGGTTCTGTAAACCATACCCAGTCCTTTGAAAGAGCTCTTAACCTCTCTGTACTCTCTCTCTAGCTCTGTCTTCCCTCCTTCCTTATATAGGATCTCACTATGTAGCTCCATCTTAGCCTTAAATTCACAGAAATTCTCCTGCCTCTGCCTGCTGAAAGTTGGAGTTTGCAGCACCACTATTTTAGCGTTAGATGGAAAGGGGAAGATACCAAGAACTATAATTACTTTCAAATATGCAAACCAAAATAGCACAGCCAGCCAAAAGGGACTCTTTTTTTTAAACACAGGTATCATATTTCCCTTTTTCCTTCTGCTTTGGAGGTTGGGGGGGGGGCACATCATTATCATCTTCCTAAGATATCACTGTCACACAGCTGGTCATGCACTTATTACTATGCCATAACATCTCTCTCTCTCTCTCTCTCTCTCTCTCTCTCTCTCTCATGACTAGATGACCCCTTGGGTTCACAGTGATAAGCAGATGTTTTCTGAACTATGAAGACTTTTTTTTATTCCAGCTACATTCCCCAATTTGTCTTTAGGTTTTTCCTAATCAACACCAGTTACCTTCAGTTACAGTGTATTATGCTTGGGAAGCTGAGCTCTCACTCATGCCCTACACACATATACTTTGATACAGTGTGATGTGGCCTAGTCAGTCCCCTAACGCACATTCCCTGAACTCCTAATTCTTCTGCTTCCACATCCCACATGCTAGGATATAGGCATTCTCTACCATGTCCAGTTCATTACTTTTCTCTTTAAATATAGGTTTAGCACCTTCTATTCCAAAAATGTGAAGTATTCCAAAATTTAGAAGATGCTATACCAGTAATGTCTATATAAATATTCTAAAATACTTCTGTTCCTAAGCATTTCAAATAAAGGGAAGTCTTAGTTAGGGTTTTATTGCTGTGAAGAAATACTATGACCAAGGCAACTCTTGGAAAGGAAAATCAATCTCTCTCTCTCTCTCTCTCTCTCTCTCTCTCTCTCTCTCTCACTTATTTATTTATTTAATGTATGTGTGTGCTCTATCTGCATATGCACCTGCATGCCAGAAGAGGGCATCAGATCCTAGTATAGATGGTTGTGAGCCACCATGTGGTTGCTGGGGATTGAACCTCTGAAAGAGAAACAGACAATGTTCTTAACCACTGAGATATCTCTCCGGCCTCCAAAGGAAAACATTTAATTAATGCTGGCTTACAATTTCAGAGGTTTAATCCATTATCATGATGCGAAGCATGGTAGAATACATACAGTCATGGTGCTAGAGAAGGAGCTGAGAGTTCTATGTCTTGATCTGCAGGCTACAGAAGGGGACTGTATTACACTGGCCAGACTTAAGTATATATGAAACCTCAAAGCCTGCCTCTACAGTGACACACTTCCTCCAACAAGACCACACCTCCTTATAGTGACACTCTCAGAGCCAAGCTTTCAAACACATGAGTTTGTGGGGTGCCAAAACTCTTCAGACCACTATAGTAACAGTGGTTAAAATTGAAGAAAAGGTTATAAAGATTAGAAAACTCTAATGATCAACATTTATACAAAGAATGTTCTTAGATTTTGTGATTGAGTTTGGGGTTCTTCTAGGTCCCATCATCTGAGCAAGTTCTTTCAATTTAACACTACTCAACTGTCCGTTGCCATTATAAATTTATGTTTAAACACCTATTTCTAGACATGATGGTGCACACCTGTAATCCCTTAGGAGGCTAAAGCAGGAGAATTATCACAAGTTACCTGAGTTACATCAAAAGGCCTTGTCCCAAAAAATAAATACAAAATAATAAATTAAGTAAAGCTACTACTGTTTAGTGTTAGAATTGGAGTCAATGGAGTACCACTCTGTTAAAGTTATCTAATTACAAGCACACTTTGAAAGATTCTAACTGCTATTTCTACTAAGTGGTTTTTTTTGTTTGTTTGTTTGTTTGTTTGTTTTGGTTTTTCGAGACAGGGTTTCTCTGTATAGCCCTGGCTGTCCTGGAACTCACTCCGTAGACCAGGCTGGCCTCGAACTCAGAAATCCACCTGCCTCTGCCTCCCGAGTGCTGGGATTAAAGGCGTGCGCCCGGCCTCTACTAAGTTTTATAACTTCATTTGAAGAAGTTGAATTCTAACTTTTCTATATCTTTGTTGTTGTAATTTTATTTTCTTTCTTGAAATTTTTGTTAATTTTGTGAGACAAGGTATGCCTGTGTAATGCAAGCTGGCCTCGTACTTTTCAATCCTCCTGCCTCAGCCTCCCAAGTGATAGAATCACATGTTTTTCCCCCAATGGTGCTGGGGATTGCACCCACAGCCTCCTGTGTGTTCAGGAAGTGCTTTACTACTTGCCATAAAACTCTCCCCACCCCCACCCCACCCCCATAGGTTGGTTTATGGTTTTTAATGAAATTGTTCTCAGTTTTGAATTTACTTTTGAGGTACAACTATATTTCTGAAAATCCAGGCCTTTCTGTGTTAGATAGTTTACAGTTGCAGGACAGAGCTGCTGGCTGTATGTAACTGTTCATTTTTACTGACTGGTAGGACAGAGCTGTTGGCTGTATGTAACTGTTCATTTTTACTGACTGGTAGTACGAGCAGGCTGCTGATGCAGAACTAGCTTGGGTTGCTGAAACCAAGCGGAAGCTGATGGCACTTGGTCCAATTCGTCTAGAACAAGACCAGACTACTGCTCAGCTGCAGGTGCAAAAGGTAAGTCTAGAAGAACCAGGTGCTCCCCATGTCCTGACTGGGAGAGTATGTGACCATCTCAGGTTAGGTAGAATGGTTTAATAAGTGATAGTAGAAATTAATCTATAAATACTTGACTTCAGTGAGAAAAATATGTTTTGTTTTGTTTTGTGGAAAAGGATAAATAAACCTTTGAATTCGAGAAAGAATAGTTAACGATTTCCTAGATAATTTAGGAAGAAACGTGTTTTTGTGAACAATTAAAATGATGAGCATTGAAAAATAGTTTTAAAGATAAGCACAGATGATAGGTAAAAGTTAAACTTTAAGAATATTCCTTATGTCTTTTTAAAGCTAGGAATTTCATTTGTCCTGTCTGACCAGTCCAGGCACAGAGCAGGGTCCTTTCACTTCCTGATGTAATCATAGTTCGCTTTTCAAAGGCTTTCTCCATTGACATCATTCGACACAAAGATTCAATGGATGAGCTCTTCAGTCACCGTGGTGAAATCTTCAGCACTTGTGGAGAGGAGCAGAAAGCTGTACTGCAGGTGAGTTATACTTGTTATTCAGGCTGCTATTTTTTTTTAAATAAATTTATTTATTTACTTTACATCCCAGTTGAAGCTTCCCTCCCTACTATCCTCTCAGTCCCTCCCTTCCCATCCCTTTCCTCCTCTTCCTCTCCCTTTCACAGAAAAGGGGAGGCCTCCCATGAATATCAACCCACCTTGCCACGCCAAGGTGCAGTAGTTCTCGGTGCTTCTTATCTTATTAAGCCTAGACAAGGCGACAGCCTAGTTGGGGGAGGGAGGGCCAAAGACAGGCAGACAAAGCCCCTGCTTTAGTTGTTAGGGGTCCTGCATGAAGACCTACTATAAGCTACACATCTGTTACATATGTGTAGGGGCCTACCTAGGTCATGCTGCTATTCTTAATTGTAGTAAATTGAAACTGAAACTACAAAATAATGTCTTAAAAGTATTTTTCTTTTTCCTGCTGAACTTTCTGATTACTGATGGCTAGTTAGGTCAGGGCATAGCGGTACATGCCTGTAATCGCAGGACTTGAGAGAGTGTGAGGCAAGAGAATCTCAGTTCCAGACTAGTCTGTGTTGTATTTGCCCTGATTTCAAAAGTTCCACACAAGGTGCACAGTAAGCACTGTTTCTCAGGGAAAAGAAGACTGGAGCTGTCCCTTTAAGCATCTGAAGAGTCAGTGCCGGGCTTAGAACCTTGTTCTTTGAAGCCGGCACTGTGCAGTGTGTCGGGTTGCCTATTTTGTTGGGCTAATGTTGTCTCGTTGTTGTGTCTCTTTTGTTTTGTTGTTATTTTGTTTGTTTGTTTTTTGGAATTGAGCCCTTGCTGCAGTGGAACTCCCAGAAATGACCTGGCTCTGCCTCACCGCCACACCTAGCCCTAGAAGATTATTTTTATTATGTCTTCCTTGTGCTGTTTTATTACCTTTTAAGCTAAATTCATACTTTTCATATTCTAGAAGTAATGCATTTGTGTGATAGTTACATTTGAATTAAATATGAAGAGGAAACAAAAAAAATCACTTCATTAGTCCATCTTTGTTAATTTCATGTGTTTCTTAACACTTGCTGTGTGTGTGTGTATGTGTGTACAATTTTGTTTGAGGCCTTTATAAATACCTGCATTTCTTGTTGTTGAGTGAAAAAAAAAAAGTTTCTAATAGTAAACCTTTCTCTTTTTTTTTTTTTTTCTTTTTCTTTTGCTGTCTGTCTTATAGGAGAAAACCGAGTGCCTAATACAGCAATATGAAGCTGTTAGCCTGCTTAACTCAGAGCGCTATGCCCGCCTGGAGCGAGCACAGGTGTTAGTGAACCAGTTTTGGGAAACATACGAAGAGCTCAGCCCCTGGGCTGAGGAAACACTGGCCTTAATAGCACAGCTGCCTCCTCCAGCTGTGGATCATGAGCAGCTGAGACAGCAGCAGGAAGAGATGAGGGTAAGGAGCTTGCCGATTCTCTGCAGGGAAAGGGGGCTTTGTAACTTACTGAGAAACAACATTTATAAGGCCCACAGGGTGAGTTTCACTTACTAAGTTAAGTCCTAACCAGAATTTCTTCTCATGATGAAAGTTCATGTTAAATTTTTCACCGTTTAATATTAATTGATTAAAGATTAAGATGTGTCAAGAAGCTATCAAGCCAGGCATGGTAGCGCATGCATGCAGTCCCAGCATTCTGGATGTTAGAGACATGATCTAGAGGACAGGCTGTGGTACAGAGAAGTTCTAGTCCAGGTTGGGTGATGGCAAAAGGTTAAATTAAATGAGAAAGACGTTTTTTTTTTTTTTTTTTTTAAGATTTATTTTATTTTATTATATGTAAGTACACTGTAGCTGTCCTCAGACACTCCAGAAGAGGGAGCCAGATCTCGTTACAGATGGTTGTGAGCCACCATGTGGTTGCTGGGATTTGAACTTATCACCTTCGGAAGAGCAGTCGGGTGCTCTTACCCGCTGAGCCATCTCACCAGCCCCCCAAGAAAGACGTTTAAAACACCTTTTGTATATAGGGATAAAGAAAGAGCTAACCAGGGCTGGGGTGTAGCTTTGTGGTAGAATATTTGTCACAGGCCTGAGGCCCAGAGTTTGATCCCCAGTCTATAAGAAAAACCAAAGAACCAGCTAAAAATCAAGGAAATGTGCAATATTTCTGAGACTTGTCAGGTATTATTAAGTGTGACTCGATGGCCCTTCTGCTTGCTTCAGTAAGAGCTGTGAAAGAACTTATCAGAAAGCATTTGCCTCCTACACTTAAGATGAAAGAAAAACTTGTAGATGTGTCAACTAAAACTGTGGCTATGAGTAATGCTTTACTTTGAAGTGTTCATTTCTGGCTTATGATTTCTCCTTAGTACTCTTCCTTTATTCCTTTATTTATTTTTAATAAAGGGAACTGACTTCCACAAGTTCACCTCTGATTTCCTTTTTTTGTTGTTGTTTGATTGATTGATTGATTTCATGTATGTGAGTGCACTGTAGCTATCTTCAAACACACCAAAAGAGGGCATCAGATCCCAAAACAGATGGTTGTGAGCCACCATGTGGTTGCTGGGAACTGAACTCAGGACTTCTGGAAGAGCAGCCAGTGCTTTCAACTGCCGAGCAATCTCTCTGGCCCTCCCATATTTCTTTAAGTGAAAGGTGTAAACTGGACATAGCAGCAAAGTCGGAGTGGTTGAGTTACCAAGTGATTGCTGTTCTCAAGCTACCCTGCTTGCTGACTCAGCCTAAGTGTAGACATACTAAGATATATAAATTATAATGTGATACAGAGATTACTTAAAGACTGGCATGACCTTCTTAGTGATTGGACCTCTGAGCTGGTTTGGAAATTTAAGTGAATTATGTAGCTGGAGCCGAAAACTCCCCATAAACAAGGAGAAGCCAGGTCTTGCTAATTCTAACAGCTCCGTTTGTTCTTCTCAAAGTTATTACCTCTGATCAAAGTATCTAAATAACTGGTCTAGCGTGCTTACTATTTTTGATTGGTTGTGACCTAGGAAGCATCACTCTTGGCCTCGCTTCTTCTGCTTTTGTCGACTACTGCTTGTTCTCTTCACTCATTATATTTTAATTTATATTTCTTCCCATAGCAACTAAGGGAATCCATTGCTGAACACAAACCTCATATTGATAAGATACTAAAAATAGGTCCACAACTAAAGGAGCTAAACCCTGAGGAAGGGAAAATGGTTGAAGAAAAATACCAGAAAGCAGAAAACATGTATGCCCAAATTAAAGATGAGGTGCGCCAGCGGGCCCTGGCTCTGGATGAGGCTGTGTCCCAGTCTGCCCAGGTAAGTGTGACTGTGTCAGGACACTCAACTGTGCACTTGCCTAAGCAGAGGTTCTCTGTTGATGATCTATCATCTGTAGAGCAGAAAATTGTCTGCTTGCATTTGTTCCCAGCATCGGTGCACTGATGCTGGATGAGAGGTGAAGTGCAGCCTGTCTGGGATGTGTAGTTGTTTATTGATGCTTTCTCTGAGAACTTCATACTACGATGACACTTTAGCAGGGACAATTTGAGGATAAATTAATTTTGTAGATCCCAAACCAGTAATTACCTCAACAAAAGTCAGGTTCCAGCTGGGCCTGTTAATGGTAAGATTTAGAATGGCAGCACATTAATGTGAGTAGCCAACTTCAAGTTCAGAAAAAAATATGCATCCAAAGGGAGAAGTGTACCAAAGAGAAGGGAATCCCCCAGCGGTAGACTTTACAGCGTAACTGCACCCTTCTCAACTAATATATTGCTGTTGGTGGCACGTCTGTCGTGTCTGGGTGTTTACTCCTGTGTTGAGTCAGTATTCTTGGTCAATACTTGTACTTACTCGAGTTTCCCACTCCCGTCCCATCTCACCCCATTGTGGAATGTGTTCCTTTGTGTTGTTGCCGCCTGCTCCTGTCTTCCTCACACCGCCTCATCCCATTGTTGTGTTGACTGCGCCCACCATTGCAGATCACAGAGGTAAGGTGCCCACTCACTCCTATGGGATCCCATTTCTCAGAGAGCTGAGAGCTGAGGACATTGCTAGAAGAATGTTTCCCTTACCCTTTGTGGAAGTTTATTGTGACCATCTTGTTTGGGGTGGAATATAGACATTTAAGAGAGATGGAAATGATTTTGTTAAGGAAATTTGTTTTTCTTGTAGGTTACTTAACATTGATGAGACTTGCTCAATATTAAATCCAGAATTGGTTTAGATGTTTTTCTTTCTCTTTTTTTTTTTTTCAAAAACTCATCTGTGCTGTTCTCACTTTCCAATTCTATATCAAATTATAAATAAACATTTTATAGGTTTATTCATTTTAGTACTAGGAAAGTGAAGGTTTGATTGGCCTTCCTTCTTACCTTTCAGCATGGCCCTTTTCCTTTGTCTCACACTGTGGGTTGTTAGACAGCACATCACAAAGTTCCCATTCATGTACACAGCGGCCAAGGGCATCTAACTTTGTCTAGTCTTAGTCTGTTGCATGCAACTGTCATCTCGGATGCTGAGTACTGACTCCTACCAGTTTCATAGTCCTGTCCATTTCTTGTCAGATTAGTTGGAGTTGGAGAATTCTTGTGACAATACTAACCATTTTTGTTTGATTTTTGGCATATTACTTAGTATTTTTTAACTCACAAAATAAATACTGCCTTTCCCCCCTTCTGATAGGCTAGCTCTATTATCTAAATCTAAAACAATTTTTTTTAGAGAAAACTAACACTGAATAGTCATTGTGCTAGGCTGAACACAGGCTATTCTAAACAATAGGTCACCTTATGCCCTCACATGCCCTTCGATATGATGAAGTATTGCTATGGCGACTAACAAGTCAACCTTGTTTAGTTTCATGATAAAATTGAACCCATGTTGGAGACTCTGGAGAATCTGTCCTCTCGCCTGCGAATTCCTCCCCTGATTCCGGCTGAAGTAGACAAGATCAGAGAGTGCATCAGTGACAATAAAAGTGCTACCATGGAGCTGGAGAAACTGCAGCCATCCTTTGAAGCCCTAAAGCGTCGGGGAGAGGAACTCATTGGAAGATCGCAGGGAGCAGACAAGGATCTGGCTGCAAAAGGTACTTGGTGGATCTAATTTTTTTTTTTTAAGAAAGAGATTAGAATGAACTAGAGGCTATAGCTATCTCCAATATCCTACCCAGAGTCACTTCTCAAGTAATGAGTATTCCAAAAGTCTGTGGAGTTCATTTAGAATTCAGAACACATTTCCCTATTGAAATAAGTTTACAATTGGAAGCTCGATTCCCAGGCCAGGAAACAAATGTTCCTTTAACCCCTAATGTGAGTATCACAGTATCAATAGTGGACAGAATATAAGCACCTTTTGTAACACTTTCCATGGGAAATTTACGGAAAGTTCAGTGAGAACACTGGAAGGAAACATTTCCATCTCAGCCCTTTTGTTTTTAATCTTACTAGATATTTTGTGTGGTATTTTCAGATTGCTTCTGTGGTTCCTTTATGAGAGAGATCAACATAAGTAGAAAAAAACCTAGTGTAGAGATCCCTGCTGAAGTGCACTAGTAGAGATGACAATAGTAAGGCTACACTGAACTATAAATAATGTCAGAGTTAGACTGAATTACAGGGAGAAATTAGATTTTGAACTTAGAGAGCTACTGTTCACATCTCTTCTTTGCTCCTTCAGAAATCCAGGACAAGCTGGATCAAATGGTATTCTTCTGGGAGGACATCAAAGCACGGTCTGAAGAGCGAGAAATTAAATTCCTTGATGTCCTTGAATTAGCGGAGAAGTTCTGGTATGACATGGCAGCTCTCCTTACCACCATCAAAGACACCCAGGATATTGTCCATGACTTAGAAAGCCCTGGTATTGATCCATCCATCATCAAGCAACAGGTTGAAGCTGCTGAGGTAACAAAAACACGAAACACCATCTCATATGTATGTCCTTTAACAAAGTACTATGTCCTCGTAATTAGGGTGTGCATGTGATTGTTCGTGTGCTGGCGTAGTGTGATGACGATGTTTTGTTTTGTTTTGATGGCTTTCTTGCAGTGCTGAGGATTGAACCTGAGCTTTCATGCGTGCTAAGCCAGTGCAGTGCCACTGAGCTAAGGCCCAGCCCCTGAGTTACACTGTGTTAGCTGCCATGCCAAACTCAATGTTTTGAAAACTTTGTTTTGTTTTTAATGTGAGACTTTTTTTCTACTTTCAGAAAGGAGATAGACAGTAGAAAACTTAAAATTCTGAATTTATCAACCAGGGATAGCAAGTTACTTAAACACATCTTTTTAAGACTTTCTGGGCAGTCTAATTTTCATTAGACAGACTTCACATGATTTCCACTTGGCATAAGCAATACCTGGTCTCACCATCTTCTTTTAGAAACTCTCTCCTCCTTTATCCCTCTTTGTTGGTGTGTGACCGATGTTTATGTATAAGATTATGTAGCCCAGCTGTGACACTGACATTTGTGATTTGTACTGTTTCATATATTTCCGCATGGAGCCAGGAGGGGCTGGGAAATTATCAAAACTCATTATACATCCAAATTTATGTTCTTCTTGCCATTTTTGCCATCACTACGTGCTCATATCTTATGTATATAATACTTTTTTTTTTTTCTTGGAGACAGGGTTTCTCTGTGTAGCCCTGGTTGTCCTGGAGCTTACTCTAAAGACCTGGCTGGGCTTGAACTCACAGAGATCCACTTGTCTCTGCCTCCCAAGTGCTGGGACTAAAGGTGTGCACTGCCACGCCCACCGCCAATGCATTTTACTTTGTGTGTCCATTGACTGCTTGTGAGTATGAGGCTGCGCTCTCTGGATAAGCAGTATCTTAAAGAGTAAAAACCATTTTGTGATTCTGGAGGTTTTGCTTAGTGCTTGCTCTTGATTGGGGATGAGGGTTTCTGTGTCGCATTTGCAAAGCTTGAGAAGCTATGCTCTGCTTTCTGTTTTGACTCATTGTCTGCTCCTTTCCATGTAGACTATTAAGGAGGAGACAGATGGTCTGCATGAGGAGTTGGAGTTCATTAGAATCCTTGGAGCAGATTTGATTTTTGCCTGTGGAGAAACCGAGAAGCCTGAAGTAAAGAAGAGCATCGATGAGGTGTGGGGCATGGGCAGGGCTCAGATGAGAAGTACCACAGCAGACCAGAGAGGTATTACTAGCAGAATTTGATTCAATGTTTTTCCCATAGATGAATAATGCTTGGGAGAACTTAAATAAAACGTGGAAGGAAAGGCTGGAAAAACTCGAGGATGCCATGCAGGCTGCTGTGCAGTATCAGGACACTCTCCAGGTGAGAGCTGGGAGATGCCCACAAAAGACGTACAAGTGCTGCTCTCTCTGGTCATCTTCTAAGTCTGCTGCAGAATGGTTCACCCTCACTACTGCAGTGCTGGGAAACCTAAGACAGTCTTGCTTTTGCATTTCTGGCCTACATTTCCCACTTCTTTTGAGAAAGTGTTGATATAAAATACATCCAAGTTTGAATTACTGCTGTCATTTTTATTGTCATTGCCTGCTTGTCATTGTTGTACCCATTCAGCTGCTCAATAAAGCTGACCTAATTGTGTAAGTCACTGCTTGCTTCTGAGCCTAAACCCATACAATCATGAAGCCCAGCATTGATAAGGAGATGTTCCTTCTCTTCTAATGTCTTGTTTTTGTTTTTCTGTATTTGTGGTTTTATTTCAGGCTATGTTTGACTGGCTAGATAACACTGTGATCAAGCTCTGCACCATGCCCGCAGTGGGCACTGACCTCAACACTGTCAAAGATCAGTTAAATGAGATGAAGGTCTGTACCCAGGAAAGGCTTGGAAAAGAGAGTTGCTTATTTTTAATAATGAAGACTTCAATTAATGTTAACATTAAATAAATCTTTTATAGGAGTTCAAAGTAGAAGTTTACCAACAGCAAATTGAGATGGAAAAACTCAATCACCAGGGTGAATTGATGTTGAAGAAAGCTACCGATGAAACTGACAGAGATATTATACGAGAACCACTGACAGAACTCAAGCACCTCTGGGAGAATCTGGGTGAGAAGATTGCCCATAGACAGGTAAGGGTAGTATAGGTAGCATGGGTTGGTGAGCCACCCTCTGCCCGCTCTGATTTCCTAACAAATGTTCTTTGTCTTGTCCTGACCAGCACAAGCTAGAAGGTGCTCTCTTGGCCCTGGGCCAGTTCCAACATGCCTTAGAGGAACTAATGAGCTGGCTAACGCACACTGAAGAGCTGCTGGATGCTCAGAGACCAATAAGTGGAGACCCAAAAGTCATTGAAGTTGAGCTTGCAAAGCACCATGTAAGTGTTTTCATTTCTACCTAACTTTGCCACTTTGAGACCAGTTACTGCCACCAGAAGCTTAATATCATATGGACCTTAAGGAGCTAGGATCAATGACATTGTCAAAAGAGATAAATTATGTCATTCAACATTTTTTTAGGTTCTAAAAAATGATGTTTTGGCTCATCAAGCCACGGTGGAAACAGTCAACAAAGCTGGCAATGAACTCCTGGAGTCTAGTGCTGGTGATGATGCCAGCAGCCTGAGAAGCCGCCTGGAAACCATGAACCAGTGCTGGGAATCGGTGCTGCAAAAGACAGAGGAGAGGGAGCAGCAGTTGCAGTCAACGCTGCAGCAGGTACGCACGCACATCATCGTCTACACGGACTAGCACATCATCGTCTACACGGACTAGCGGGGGGGTGGGGGGGTCAAGTGAGGGAAAGGAAGCCATCTGGGGTTGAACCCCTTTTGAAAAGAGCAGCTTTCAGTGGCAGATGGCAGGTATTTCAGGATTTTTTGCAGTTCAGGTTGTTTACTATTCAGTTAGTCACTCTGACCAACTTGTTTTGAGATTCAGGTTTTTCCTATAGCAAGTCAGGCTTCCCCCCAGATTGCAGTAGGCATCTATTGTATTATAAGGAGATCTGAAGAATCCTGCTAGATTCTAGCCATAAGCAATCAGATTGTGCCTGTCCAGAGATTAAAACTAACTACTCTGCCTGAGACCAGCTTCAGAATCCTCCCAGTACGTTCATATCATTCTAAAAGTTGCTTTTACAGCTGATTGCTTACTGACACTGCTGATAATGTCTTTTTTTCAAAAGGCCCAGGGTTTCCACAGTGAAATTGAAGATTTCCTCTTAGAACTCAATAGAATGGAGAACCAACTTTCTGCATCTAAACCTACAGGAGGACTTCCTGAGACTGCTAGAGAACAGCTTGATACACATATGGTAACAGTTTCTTCCAATGACACATAAGCATTCAGTAGCCTCTCTGAGAGACTTAGATCCTGCGAGTCTGCGATGTTGGTTAGTTAGTGCAGCTCTTCTACAAACTTCAGTCCAGACTCGGGCAGCAATAGTGAAGGAAAGAGTCAGCTAGAAAGACATTGGTGAGCTGGTAAACTCAGTCTGTCTGTCCATTTGGTGGGTACCAGAATGTTGACTGGAAGTGAGAGCATCACCAAGGTTTGTGGGAAGAGTTAGAGCACTCTGAAAGGTGCTGAGAGTGTTCTGAGAGCCCACAAACAACAGAAGGCAGCATTATTTCTAGGCAAATCCTTAAAAAAGGACAAATACATTATTACAGATGATTTCTGAGGTCTTTCGGATCCTTAAAAAATTTTTTTTATTTTCTTGGTGAGTTGATTGTCTTCCTATTCAGGAAGAATTCTGGGTTTAATTTACTAACGGCTCATACTTGGAACTGAACCTAAAAGGGACTTATATCAAGACAAGGCCTTTCTGGACTTTTCCAGACTGTACTAGTGAAATATGTGTGTGTATGGGGTCTTTCAGAAAATAGATATTATTGATATATTTTGCTACCTTCTTTTGTAGGAACTACATTCCCAGCTGAGAGCCAAGGAGGAGATTTACAATCAGTTGCTTGACAAGGGCAGGCTTATGCTCCTCAGCCGTGGGGACTCAGGGTCTGGCTCAAAAACAGAGCAGAGTGTGGCGCTCTTGGAACAGAAGTGGCATGCGGTCAGCAGTAAGATGGAAGAAAGAAAGGTACCACTGCAGAACACTGTTTGAGCAGTGCGTTCAGTGACCGTGTGACATCACTGTCTTCAGTTTTGAAGATGGGTGTGTTGTGATATGTCAGAGAACTTATGTCATAATGGACTTTATATTAATCTATCTGACAGTAATCTTTAGTTTGTGTTCTTACTTACAAAGTTTTGCTGGAGTTTATAACATTGAATTGAGAAGATGGGGACAAGGCAATGTAAAAAATGTGACTAGCAATTTTTTTTTTAAGGAATTTTACTGAAGATCAGAAGAAAAGTAAATTATGACCTTTTCCCACTAATTCTCAGAAATTGCAAAAGACGGGATATGAACTCAGGGCTGTTTTCAAAACAGTTGGTTGGTTGGTTTGATTGTTTTTTTGTTTGTTTGTTTTTGCTACAGAGTCTCATTCTCTTCTGTGACAATCAAGGTCAAGTATAAAATCTGCAAATAAGCTCACTGGGCATGTCCCCTCAATCAATAGTGAGCTAGGTGTTAGGAGGAAGAGTAAACAAGTAGACCAATCATTTAGAATGGTTGGGCAGAGCACAAACAAGTTCCCATGTACTGAGGGTCCTGGTGTGGGCTTCTGTGCTCTTGTATTGTGGAGACTAGCCAAAAGGGCCTGAATATGAGCCTGTGTTCTGAGTTTTGTTCTCTGTCCTGTAGAAGGCAGAGCAAAATTAATGAGAGAAACTGAGGCAGAATCTAACTCAATTAAGTTTCTTTTTTTTGTTTTTTGTTTTTTGTTTTTTGAGACAGTGTTTCTCTGTAGCCCTGGCTTTCCTGAAACTCACTCTGTAGACCAGGCTGGCCTCTGACTCAGAAATCCGCCTGCCTCTGCCTCCCAAGTGCTGGGGTTAAAGGCGTGTGCCACCACACCCAGCGCTGTAATCATCTTTTAAAAAAAAAAAAATCATCATTTTACTTTACCTGCATAGAGGATGGCTACAGCTGTCCACTAAGAAGCTAGGGCAAGAAATCCCATAGAGTAGAGCTTGTGGACCATGGACTGGGAATGTGCTAATGGAGACAAGCACTTGCCATGAATGTGCCATTCTTTTCTGACATTGAGAATTGTGCCTTTTCCTTTTTTATTTACTCAGTTCTTGTCCAGGTATTTTAGCTTCAGACGCTTAACATTCAGACGCTTAACATTTAGAACTCCTGAATCTTTTGTATTTGAGGTTTATTAAGTATTTAGTGGTTTATTAAGTGAGTCTTCTTGCCTCATTCAATCTGGTATACATCTCTTATCTTTGTTGTCGAAGATGTAATTTCTGAACTTGGTGCTTTTTTCTGTGTGTTTTATTTAAAATTCAGTCAAAGCTTGAAGAGGCCCTCAGCCTGGCAACAGAATTCCAGAATTCCTTGCAAGAATTTATCAACTGGCTTACTCTAGCAGAGCAGAGTTTAAACATCGCCTCTCCTCCCAGCCTGATTTTGAACACTGTTCTTTCCCAGATAGAAGAGCACAAGGTAATTGTGCCTTAAGATGATGTTACCTTCCCTTTAAAAAGATTCATTCAAAGGAGCGTTCCTTTACCTTGTTTGTGTCTAAAAAGAGTACTGTGTTCCCCACAGGTTTTTGCTAATGAAGTAAATGATCATCGAGATCAGATCATTGAACTGGATCAAACAGGAAACCAGTTGAAGTTCCTTAGTCAGAAACAGGATGTTGTCTTGATCAAGAATTTGTTAGTTAGTGTCCAGTCTCGGTGGGAGAAGGTTGTCCAGCGGTCTATTGAAAGGGGTCGATCACTGGATGATGCCAGGAAGCGGGCAAAGCAAGTAAGTTATAAAAGAAGGCACATGTTGGTGAGCAGCCTTGAGTCCTGCACCTCTGAAGTGACGCTCATAGATGAGTTATATAGCTCACACACTGTTTTCTCTTTCAATGTATATCTTACTTGATTTTAGTTCCATGAAGCTTGGAAAAAACTGATTGACTGGTTAGAAGATGCAGAGAGTCATCTGGACTCAGAACTGGAGATTTCCAATGACCCAGACAAAATCAAACTTCAGCTTTCTAAACATAAGGTAAAATAGTTAATTGCTGTGAGATCCTAAGCTTAGTATTCACCAAAGTTTGCTGCTTGCTGAAAATGGAAATCAGAGCCTATTTAAAAAACAGTTGATTCATGTTAAAATATCAAGAAGGGACTAGGAATGTAAATAATTTGGTCACAGTTCTTTTCTTTTTTCTTATTGGATATTTTCTTTACTTACATTTCAAATGTTATCCCCTTTCCCAGTCCTGCTCTCCTCCCACCAGACCCCAAATCCCCTATCCCATCCCCTCTCTTGGTAACAGTTCTTGCCTGGCATGAACAAGGCTCCTCATTTGACTCCCTATCACCTCATGAACTCGCTATGGTGGCATATGTGTGTGCAATACCAAGAAGAGAAAGATCAGAAACTCAAGACCCACCTAGAACGTGTGAGACTTTGTCTCAAAAAAAAAAAATCAGGATGAAAATGAAAGCCAAGCATGGTGGCAAATATATATAATCCTAACACTTTTACAAAAGCTAGACAAGTGTCCCGCCTCTTCTGTAACCAATCCCAGGGATCCATGGGTGCTTAGATAACATGACATCCATATTTTCATGTAATAGCTAAGCAAACTGCTTACATGATTATCCAAAAGTATGGTGTTTTAAAAATTGGTATAGGCAAAAGCTATAAATTTCTTTTAAGGGAAAGCTATTGTTAATTTTAGTTTAGTTTTTTGTTTGTTTTTATGCTGTGTTTACTTTATAAACCTGAAAAAGAAGTTGATTTTAAATCAAAATATATTCCAGTTATTGGAGGACTGGGAATTAAACCTCATACGTGCTATCTGATTTTAATATGTGTGTATATGTTATTTGTTTTTTTTTCTTTCTTTCTGGAAACAGGAATTTCAGAAGACTCTTGGTGGCAAACAGCCTGTGTATGATACCACAATCAGAACTGGCAGAGCACTAAAAGAAAAGACTTTGCTTGCTGGTGATACTCAGAAACTTGACAACTTGCTAGGAGAAGTCAGAGACAAATGGGATACTGTCTGTGGCAAGTCTGTAGAGCGGTGAGCATGAGTGTCCCTTGTAAGGGCAGACCCATTCAGATATGGCATATAAGTATAGAAGAGATTGTCACTAAATTAAAATAGGAGTAAGGAAGCTGGGTAGATGGCTTAGTGTCTAAGAACACTTGTTGCTCTTGCAGAGGACCCAGGTTTGGTTCCATATTGTGGCTCCTGTTCATGATCAGTACTATAATCAATGTCTGTAACTCCAGGTCTAGGGGATCCAACACCCTCTTTTGACCTTTGTAGGTACCAGGCATACATAGGTGCACAGACATACCTGCAGGCAAACCACTTATAAATCTAGTCTAGACATAATTGATTTTAAATGTCTGGGCATTTCTCTCACTTGTTATTAGTCTATTTCCAGCTGTTGTAATATAGAAGTTAATCTGTATAGAGTTTAAGCAGTATTCCCTTTTAACAGAATTGTGCACATTGATTCTTTCTTCCTTCTTTCTTTTAAATCACTGAGTTTTGTATGCCTTCCTCAGACAGCACAAACTGGAAGAAGCCTTACTGTTTTCAGGCCAGTTCATGGATGCTTTGCAGGCTTTAGTTGACTGGTTGTACAAGGTAGAGCCACAGTTGGCTGAGGACCAGCCTGTACATGGGGACCTTGACCTCGTCATGAACCTCATGGATGCCCATAAGGTGAGGAGCAAGAATTGGGAAGCAAAGCCAGAGCCTTTGTTGTGCTGACCACTTAGAGAGGAGGGAATACTTGGTGAGGACCTCTGGGGGAGCAGCCTGCTGTCTTCTGTGTTTAGACAAACTTTAACTACCTTTACTCTCTGAGTTCAAGGGTAGTCTGGTCTACAAGGCAAGCTCCAGGACAACCAGGAATACATAGAGAAATCCTATCTCCAAAACAAAACAAAACAAAACAAAACAAACAACTTGTTGCTGGGATTTTTGCAACAGTCACAAAGAATTTACCAGAATTGGTTTGATTCAGACTTGGCAGCATGTGAAGAGGTTCTCCCTGTTTATCTCTTCTTTCAATATAAGTTAAAATTAATTTCAGGGGAAAACTGTAAAGAAATCCATTTCCACTAACACCTGTGGGAATGGAAGAATTTTTTTCTAACCACTTTGTATAGTAACAAGCCTGCCACCATATATTCCACCAGTTCATCTGCCCTGTACCTGTGGTATTGAGCTGTATGATATTCTTCTGTTTTAATACAAAGCATTCTATTTTGCCTTGAAACATTCTATGGGCCAGTGAGATAACTTAACGGGATGGGGCTTGCTGCCAAGCCTGACAGCCCAGGTTCAATCCCTGGAACCCATGGTAAAAGGAGAGAAAAGACTCTAGCAAGTTATTCTTTGATTTCCATACTGTCTACACATATAAACAAAAACAGAACTAAGTGTAATTTATCACATTCTCTGTACTTCATGTATGTTCTTTCTTATCTCCCTCAATTCTAGAAATACTGGTATAATTATCCCGTTGTTTAGATTAGGAAACGTTAAGTAAGCACCTTTCCCAAAGTCAAGCAGGTGAGAATGCCTGAACTGACATTCATAGCTGTAGCTTCTGATTTTCTTTTTAAAGCAAAGTTGAAGTGTTTTCACTCACACACACACACACACACACACACACACACACAGAGAGAGAGAGAGAGAGAGAGAGAGAGAGAGAGCAGGTTGAATAGAGTAAAGCATAGGCATTGAAGGGGAAAGAGGTTGGTGGTGCAGGCTTCTTGAAAGTCACCTACTTGTTCTCTCTGCATAAAAAAGACATCTGACAAGATCCTACCAAGGAGACTGCTTGTTCTGTGGTTTTACTCTTACACAAAACATTTATCAGGCACAGGGCTAGAGAGACTGCTCAGTTAAGAGCATGTTTATTCTTTTAGAGGTCCTGGTTTCAGTTCCCAGCACCCACATGGTGACTTACAACCATCCGTAGTTTCAATTCCAAGGGATCTGACACCCTCTCTGGCCTCCATTGGCACTAGGTATGCACGTGGCATACAGACTCCTACACAAAAGAAAATAATACTTAGAAATTGAAAAACATAATTTACTACCAACTAATTCCCAACTTCTTCTTTAATCAGGTTTTCCAAAAAGAACTAGGAAAGCGAACCGGCACAGTTCAGGTCCTGAAGCGCTCAGGCAGAGAACTGATTGAGAGCAGCAGAGATGACACCACGTGGGTAAAGGGGCAGCTCCAGGAGCTTAGCACTCGCTGGGACACAGTGTGCAAACTCTCTGTTTCCAAGCAAAGCCGGCTTGAGCAAGCCTTAAAACAGGTAAGATAAATTTTGGGGCTCAAGCTATGGCTTGTGACCTGAGCACATAGATCTGAGTTTCTTTACCAGCATCATGCAGTCCACAGTCTTGAAATGAAAATAACGTTGTATTCTGAAAATTCTACAGGACTTTGAACAGTCATTGAGCTTGTTGTCAAAGGTCTACAAATTAAGATGACCTTTGGCCCCTGGTAGAATGTAGTCCTGGATGTTTCTCCGGCCTACTCTGGAGTGTCTAGTGCCCCAGCTGCAGGGGAGGCCAGATCTTCTTGTGCTTGGTTATTTCAGGCAGAAGAGTTTCGGGACGCGGTCCATATGCTGTTGGAGTGGCTTTCTGAAGCAGAACAAACACTTCGCTTTCGAGGGGCCCTGCCTGATGACACAGAGGCCCTACAATCTCTCATTGACACCCATAAGGTAATTTAGTCTCAAGGACTGGTAATCTGTGCTACTCACCATGCTGAGAATTGTCTCACTGCTAACAAAAAGCAGCATTTGCTTGTAAATGTTCTTTTTTTATTTTTGTTTTTTTGGGGGGATAGGGTTTCTGTTTTTCTGGCTGTCCTGGAACTCACTCTATAAACTAGGATGACCTTGAACTCACAGAAATCTGCTCTCTCCTGTCTCCGGAGTGCTGGGACTAAAGGCATGTGCCGCCACCACCTAGCAATGCAATTAATTTTTTTACAGCTCACTCATATTTGGTTTATTTTTTTTATTTGTTCTTTATTTTATGTGTATAGTTTTGCCTACATATGTCTGTGTACCTCATGCATGCCTGGCACCCAAGGAAACCAGACAGGGCGTCAGATCCCCTAGAACTGGAGTTATAGCTTTGAGCCACCATAAGTGTGCTAAGAATTGAACCCAAGTCTTCTGCAAGCAACCAGTGCTCCAGCCACTGAGTCGTCTCTCACCAGTTAAGAGCACCTCTTGTTGGCTTTAAACAAGTATAGTCCTTAAAGAACTTAATGAACATAGTTTCTAAAAGAAAATGTAGAACATTTCCCTTTCTGATTTTTGTTGGTTGGTTGGCTAGGTTTTGAGACAGGTTCTTAGCATGTACTCAGGTTACCCTTGACCTCCCAAACACCCTATCACAATTCTCAGATTGTAAGTGTATGTTATCATACTCAAACCCATTTTACTTCTCACCTATGCATGCCTTTATTTGACTAGCCTTTATTTCTTAGTGGCCTTTGGTCCTTGTCTGATCTCCTAAAACCACTCAGCACACTGCAGACTATTACGTGGCATCTGGAGGTTTATCCAACTCTTACAGAAATGAGGAAATGTTTCATGTTACCTAGCCAGTTACTTTAATCTTAGTTTTATCGTTGCATTTTGTTGAGGTGGGAATTTCAAAATAAAGTGTTTTATGACTGCCCTCATTTTTCCAAAGCAAATATGCTTTAAAATACAGGAATAAGAAGACTGGTGTGACGGCACAACAGTTAGGAGCACATGCTTGCAGACATTCGGTTGCCAGCACCCATGTGGTGGCTGACAGCTGTCTGTAAATTTATTCCAGGAGAGCCAGCACCCTCTCGGGCCTCTTCCAGCATCATGCACATATGTACAGGCAAAATATCCATACACATAAAATAGATGTTTTACTAAGATGGAAATAAATATGAATAAGAGAGGAAGAAACTGAAAATAGAAACAGGAGCAGAAGGAATAGAGGCACACCAGAATAGAGGTCCCTAGTCTTTTTATCTTTGTTCTTAGCTTCCTGTATCCTATAGGCCTTGACAGACCATGCCAGCAACACCTAGATATAGGCTCTTTCAAGGTCTATGTTGACACATGAGGAGGAGCAGGAGGAGGAGGAGGAGGAGGAGGAGGAGGAGGAGGAAGAGCAGCTGGAGAGATGGCTCAGCCATTAAGTGCACTGTTGGCTCTTCCGAAGGTCCTGAGTTCAAATCCCAGCAACCACGTGGTGGCTCACAACCATCCATAATGAGATCTAATGCCCTCTTCTGGAGTGTCTGAAGACAGCTACAGTGTACTTAGATATAATAATAAAGAAACCTTTTTTTAAACAAAAAAAAAAAGAAGAGATGATGAAACATTTTTCCTTTTAATATAAACTAATGGTTCTGATAGGTAGATTTTCTCAAGTTTTTGTTTTTGCTCTTGTTTGTTTAGGAATTCATGAAGAAAGTAGAAGAAAAGCGGGTAGATGTGAACACAGCAGTGTCGATGGGAGAAGTCATCCTGGCAGTCTGCCATCCCGACTGCATCACGACCATCAAGCACTGGATCACCATCATCCGAGCTCGATTCGAGGAGGTGAGTCACCACGAGCCCAGTACGCCGAGTCCATCAGATAAAGGGTACTTCACTCACTGTAAGCGATCGATTGCATTTTAGTGAAGGCTGAAGTGATGGCCAGTGGAATTCTAGTGTAGTAAGGGGCTAGTTAGTAACTTCTGCAGACATCTTGTGTTCTAATTCTTTCCTTCGTGAGAAGTTTATGTTGAATGTGCTGGCTTTACTTTTGGTAGAAATGGCTTCTTGTTCTTGAACTTTGTCAGCTGAAGTCAGAGAGGAATCTTGTGGCTGCTTAAGTTGGTCTCTCCTCTGAGTAAAGTTATGTGATCGGATAGAACAAGGGCTTAGAAACAAACAAGCAAAAAGATGTGCTTTTCTGAAAGGCATCCTGGTGTCGTTCCCTCCAAGGTCCTGACATGGGCAAAGCAGCACCAGCAGCGCCTGGAAACTGCTCTGTCAGAGCTGGTGGCTAACGCGGAGCTCCTGGAAGAACTTCTGGCATGGATCCAGTGGGCTGAGACCACCCTAATCCAGCGGGATCAAGAGCCTATCCCTCAGAACATAGACAGAGTTAAAGCTCTTATCACTGAGCATCAGGTACCTGCTTCTCTATGTCCTGTGTGTCCTGGACCACATGCCCTTCACCCGGGGATCCCCTTTACCCTTACTACAGAATTGCTGTATTGTTACTGCAGAGGTAGCAGCTTCCAGCAGCTCTGCATATCAGTTCTCATGCATTAGGAATCAAGGCATGGGGCAGCATCTTTGAGTTTCATCATGCAGAAATCACCGCTCAGTTCTTTGTATTTATAGGATTGTAGACTGTTCTCTTCACTAAGGCCATGGGCCATTTGCTGTATTTTTGAAGCCATTAGCTGAAACAGTTCAAAGTCTTAGAAGGTGAAGTGTAAGGCAGAGGCAGGCGGATTTCTGAGTTCCAGGCCAGCCTGGTCTACAGAGTGAGTTCCAGGACAGCCAGGGCTACACAGAGAAACCCTGTCTCAAAAAAACAAACAAAAAAGTGGTGAAGTGTAACCCAGGAAATAGCCATGCACAGTTTCACTGGCAGTTCACCAGAAGCCTGACCTTTGCTGGATCTAAAAGCCTATTGGCCTGACAGCATTTTATCACAGCAACAGGAAATTAAATGAGAGAATTCCTAGCCTATCTCCTGTCACTGCCTTCACACTCGAGGAAGAGTGATTCCTCTCGCAAATGGTGCTTCATGTCTCTTTCATGTATCAAATCCTTCACTTGCCCCCATTGCTCTCAACAGTACGATCCTGATCCCTTAGCTGGACACAGGCCTCTCCTGCCTCACTTTGTGCTGACCCTTTGATTGAGTGAATGAAGAGTCCTGGTCCACAGCACTCTCAGGCTTCCCTGTTCTGTCCTGACTCTACCCTCTACCAGAGCTGTCGTTTCCAATTCTTGAGTTCTTTATCTGTCACCTCTCTCTTTTTCTTTCTGTATGTGGGATGTTTGAATCCAGGGCCTTGCATGTATTCATCAAATGCTTTACCACTGAGTTATACTCACAACCTACTTTAAAGGCGTGAGAAATTACACAGAGCAGTCTCTTACTGGGCCAGTTTGCCATGGGTTTGGCCTTTGTTAGTAAGAACTTTCTATTTTAGATGAAGAAAATTCTAAATTTTCTTTCCTAACTTTTATATTTAACAGTCATTTATGGAGGAGATGACACGCAAACAACCTGATGTGGACCGGGTCACCAAGACATATAAGAGGAAGAATGTAGAACCCACCCATGCTCCTTTCATCGAGAAATCCCGCAGTGGTAGCAGTATGTTTCTAGCCCCACTATTCTAGGTTGCTTCCTTCCTGCTAATTACAGATGGACATTCACAAAGTGCCATCATAAGAATTGTGTTTGGGTTTCCCAAGTTATACTGACTCAGAACCACAGTCTCACATTTTGAAACCTTACTTTTCTAACAATGCTTGGTATATTTATGTATTGGGGTAATTAATATGAAGCTCCAAAGTGGTGAAGCCTGTTCTGTTATTCAGCAGGGGCCTTTCCATCGTGTCTGCCCTTCGCTGGTCTAGTTGTAAGATAATTCCTTGGGGAATCCACTGCTGGGTTTGTGTTGCTGTGTGTCCACATCACTAAGGCAGAGGTGACCAGATATGTGTGGGAGCTGGGTACACAGAGGCAGCAGTGTTGGAGTTAGTGTGCCTCTGTGCTAGCGTTGCCACTCCTGTCTCCTCAGTTACCAAATGGAGACAGTGTGAGAATCTAGGTCATATATATAGCTTTCTTGATTTTAAGACAGTATCTCATGTCATAGGCCAGCCTTAAACTCAGTATAGAGTCAAGAAGGATAGCCTTGAGCATACAGACATTTCCTTATGCAGTGATAAAGCCAGTATTTCTAATCTTGTGATTATTTTTCCATTTAGGAAAGTCCTTGAATCAACCCACACCTCCCCCCATGCCAATCCTCTCACAGTCTGAAGCAAAAAACCCACGAATCAACCAGCTCTCTGCCCGGTGGCAGCAGGTGTGGCTGTTAGCCCTGGAGCGCCAGCGGAAGCTAAATGATGCCTTGGACAGACTGGAGGAGGTAATGCCTCACCAAGCGACCTTCATGTAGCTTTGATTTGTCTTTAATCAAAACATAGTCTTTAGGACTGGTGAGATGGCTCAGCGGGTAAGAGCACCCGACTGCTCTTCTGAAGGTGATAAGTTCAAATCCCAGCAACCACATGGTGGCTCACAACCATCCGTAACGAGATCTGGCTCCTTCTTCTGGAGTGTCTGAGGACAGCTACAGTGTACTTACATATAATAAATAAAATAAATCCTTAAAAAAAAAAAGTCTTTAAAGCCCTCATGAGCCATGAGCCAGTCCTTCACTCATTCATATACCTTCCTTCAAGCCCCTGAATAAGGAAAGATAGATATCTGAAGAAAGCACTCATACAGAGGCCATACCATCTGGTTGTATAAAACCATAAATCAGACATTCCATGGGGGGTGAGGGGGCCAGTGGTCTGCTTTTCCTCAACAGTTTGCTGTGATTAAGTTTCAGAAACAAAGCTTCAGGAGGTTGCTAATTATATAAAAGGGGAGCCAGGTGCTGGCAGCACACACTTTGAATCCCAGTACTCAGGAGGCAGAGACAGGAGGATCTCTGAGTCTGAGGCCAGCTTGGTCTACAGAGGAGAGCCAGGGCTATCTGAAAGGAGAGAGAGAGAGAGAGAGATTAGTGATTCTGTCATGAAGAGATACATAGGTAAAATAAATAGGTATATCACAATTATTAAAGAAAAATCAGTTTGTTTGTTTGTTTGTTTATTGTGAGAGATGGTTTTTCTCTGTAGCAGAACCCTAGCTGTCCTAGAACTCCCTCTGTAGACCAGTCTGTCCTTGAACTCATAGAGATCTCCACCTGCTTCTGCCTCCCAAGAGCTGGGATTAAAGGTGTGTGCAATCACACCCAGCAAAAATCAACTTTCTAGTCTTCTTTCTTTATTAGTCTTCAATAGGTCATAAAAAGCAAGACAGCTGTGAAGTATCACTATTTAAGATATATGGTACTGCACTTCCTAACACAAGCATCTAATATCTTGTATATTCTTTTATTTGTGCATATCAAAGCAGCTATGCCCGGAAGTGAGTGTTCTGTGTTTTGTTGTTACTTCCGTAGGTCAGTTGCATTTTAAGCACATTGGTTCTTGCTGCCTTCTCTTCCCCCTCCCCCAATGCCTTCCAACTTTGAAGTTTGAAAAACCAAAGGGGAAAATGTTGAGCCATTAAGTCATTCTAAATGTGAATTACTAACATGGTTCAAGTAGCTAAAAACCCCTTTGTACATGCCTGCTTTTTACCAGTCAGCTATTTAATATAGATGTTGGTGAGCATTTGCTCCCTCTGGTGAAATTCCAGAGAAACATGCTTGGATGTGGGGTTTATTCTTAATGCTTTCCATCTCAATCCTTAAGATCTCAGGAGATGATGGGAAACATGAGCCTCTTGATATGGGTCCTGTGTGTATTTACAGTGCCTTCCCATACAGCATAAGAGAGGGTGCTGAGACCTTCCCTTTGAGGTAGAATCCATCCCTTACATCTAAGTAGATGTTCCTCGGAAAAGTCCAAAGAGAAAGCAAGACTGGCTTTCCCTGTTCTTGTTCTGAGTGCGCCTTATCTTCCAGAGCTGTGTTCAGTTACTGTCTTTCTTGCTCCTCTGTTACATCACAGCTTGCTTAAAGAACCATGGCTTTAAGTGAAGGAGGCCAGTGTGCTTCCACAATGAGAGACAGTATGTAGTAGATAGCATTGTTGGTGCCCCCCACCCCCCAGAAGGCCTGCATGGCTTTACAGAATGACTGAAAAGTTAAGATATGCTCTGGGTCCAAAACAGCAGGATTTACCTGCACCTCTGACTTCCTTCTAGTTGAAGGAATTTGCCAACTTTGACTTTGATGTCTGGAGGAAAAAGTATATGCGTTGGATGAATCACAAAAAATCTCGAGTCATGGATTTCTTCCGGCGTATTGACAAGGACCAGGATGGGAAGATAACACGTCAGGAGTTTATCGATGGCATTTTAGCATCTAGTAAGTACATTTTTATTCTACACAAAGGTCACACCCAGATTCCTCATACTTGGTAGAAGTGATAACATTCTGGCAAAGTAGTCTTTCTGAGGGTAAGACCTGGAGAAGCTCCCTGCTGAATATAATCTGCTCTTTTCATGGATGGAAGAATCTCATTTTGCTAGGAATAAAAAGAGTTCAAACATGACTGTAAAGTCGGCAGGACAGGATGCAGTTCCAGAGCGACAGTATTTTAGAGCAGTGACATTCTAAACATCCAACACTGCTGGCAGAAATAAATCTTAAGATGAGTGATCATTTTATAGATGGCTATAATATTGATTATATTTTTTACTGCCCCTGAAGTATGATTTTTTTATTTTTAAAATAGCGACAGGGGGAATGGAGCAGCTCTAGAGATAGAGCTCTGAAGCCCTGGATTTGACCCTCATATACTGGTTATGCTTGTATAAATCTGTAACCCCAGCCCTTGGGAGGCAGTAGCAGGAGATCAGAGCTTGAGGTCATCCTTGCAAGCCTGAGCTGTATGAGACCTTGACTCAAAAAAAAAAAAAAATGGTGAGGGGTCTATTGGTAAAATATTAAAAACTTGACTAATGCTTGGGTGGTACATTTTTAAAAATGATTTGTATCTTTTTTTAAAATTAGATTTATTCACTATATTTTATGTATGAGGGTTTTTTTTTGTCTGGTTGGTTGGTTGGATTTTGCCTATGTGTCAATATGCTTGAATACCCTTGGAAGTCAGAAGAGGGCATCAGGTCCCCAGGATCTGGAGTTGTAGATGATTGTGAACCACCATTGGTGGGAATTGAACCTGGGTCCTCTACAACTGTAGCTGGTACTCTTACCCACTGAGCCAATGATTTGTATATTTAAAATGTATTTTCTCCTGAGTTTTCCAGAGTAGATATGTATTGTTTTTTAGGAGAAGAAAAATCAAGGTATAATTCTTTCTCTTTGGGTATTGTGTATAATTTCCAACCAGCCACATGTATTGGGACCAAGAGCCCCTCCTCCCATTAATGCCCGACAAGGCCATCCTCTGCTACATACATATGTGACTGGAACCATAGGTCCCTCCATGTGTATTCCTTGGTTGGTGATTTAGACCCTGGGAGCTCTGGGGGGTCTGGTTGGTTGATGATGTTGTTCTTCCTATGGGGTTGCAAACACCTTCAGCTCCTTCAGTCCTTTCTCTGACTCCTCCATTTGGGACCCTATGCTTGTCCAGTGGTTGGCTACGAGCATCCTCCTCTGTATTTGTCAGGCTCTGGCAGAGCCTCTCAAGAGACAGCTATATCAGACTCCTGTCAGCAAGCACTTGTTGGCATCCACAATAGTGTCTGGGTTTGGTGACTGTGTATGGGATGGATCCCCAGGTGGGGCAGTCTCTGGATGGCCTTTCCTTGAATCTGCTCCACACTTTGTAGTATACCCCTCACATGTATTTCAATGTTTCAAATCGTGTTTTCTTTTCCCCAGAGTTCCCAACCACCAAGTTAGAGATGACAGCTGTGGCTGACATTTTTGACAGAGATGGGGACGGCTACATTGACTACTATGAGTTTGTGGCTGCCTTACATCCCAACAAGGATGCCTATCGACCAACAACTGATGCAGATAAGATTGAAGATGAGGTATGGGGAATTAACTTAGAGTTAATGTTTCAGGTTAGCCTTCAGATGCTGTCTCAGCAAGCTCGGGGGAGCCTTTGACTACTGAGTTCTAGCTTGGTCTAGAGCATGGGTCCAACTCTCACACTTAGGTCTGTGGTGCTGTGCAATCCATGGAGGGACTTCAGATGCAGCACAAAGGGGTGAATTCTCATGAGGCTGTTGAGGTGGCTCCGTGGGTAAAAGTACTTGCCATTCAAGCCTGATGACCTGAATTCAATCCCTGGAACCACATAAATATTGAAAGAGATTGATCTCTTGGGAATTTCAGGCTTCTAGGTAGAAATTTTGCTCAGTTTATAATTTATTTTGATAGATCCATATTAGCACTTCGCTCTAAAGAATTTTGAAGCAATGGCGACTTTTTTTTTCATCTGCTATTTTTTTTCTCAGTATCTCTTATCTCAACTAGGGTTATGGCTATTTCAAATAAAAGATAAATGCATGTATTAAAAGCCTAAAATGAACATGCCTTTAATTCCAGCACTTGGGAGGCAGAGGCAGGGGGATTTCTGAGTTCGAGGTCTACAAAGTGAGTTCCAGGAAGCCAGGGCTATACAGAGAAACCCTGTCTCGAAAAACCAAAAATAATAATAATAATAATTCCGGAAACTGGGGGGCAAAGGCAGGCATATCTGTCTGAGTTGGGGATTAGGCTAGTTTACATTGCAAGTACAAGACAGTCAGGGCCTGAGAATGAGATCTTGTTTCCGAAAGAAAAAGGCAAAGTGTTTAAAATATAATGAGAGCTTCTCTACATTTTTTTTTTTTTTTTTTGGTTTTTTGAGACAGGGTTTCTCTGTGTAGCTCTGGCTGTCCTGAAACTCACTTTGTAGACCAGGCTGGCCTCGAACTCAGAAATCCGCCTGCCTCTGCCTCCCGAGTGCTGGGATTAAAGGCGTGCGCCACCATGCCCGGCTCCTTTTTTTTTTTTTTTTTGCTTCTCTACATTTTAAAACAGAAAGCTCTCCTCTGCTCTTACACTCTTGCTTTATCACCCAACAGGTCACAAGACAAGTGGCTCAGTGCAAGTGCGCAAAAAGGTTCCAAGTGGAGCAGATCGGAGAGAATAAATACCGGGTAAGGAAGAGAAAAACCAACCAGTGTGGAGGTCATTGCCTCCAGGATCATCCTGACACATGAGAGTGGCTCATGCTGCCTGTTCCCTCCTGCTGCCTCCAGAGGCCCAGAACCCAGACCTCCATCCCTAGGTGTCAAGTTTCATGCCCTGTATAGTTCCATCTGAAAAGCTACCATTACCCAGGTAGACTGTAGCTTATACTTGACATAGTAGGAAATATTTTATAGCCTTTAGAAAAGGTTTTATTAAAGGACTTGTGAAGCAGAGTCTGGGATTCTTCCTGTAATCCCAGAACTCGGGAGGCAAAGACAGAAGGACCATTGCAAATTCAAGACCAACTCTACGTCGTGAGTTGCAGCTAACCAAGGCCGTACCACAAAAATGTCTCAGATTTTTTTTTTTTAATTATTATTATATGTAAGTACACTGTAGCTGTCTTCAAACACTCCAGAAGAGGGCACAAGATCTCGTTACGGATGGTTGTGAGCCACCATGTGGATACTGGGATTTGAACTTATCACCTTGGAAGAGCAGTCGGGTGCTCTTACCGGCTGAGCCATCTCACCAGCCCCTCAGATTTTTTTAAATAGCAGGGATCAGGGTGCTGGGAATGGCTCAGTATATAAAGGTGCTTGCCACCAAGCCTGACACCTGAGTTCAAGTCCTAGAGCCTATATGGTAAAAGGGGAAACACATACCCCAAAATTGTCCTCTGGAGTGTTTGTGCACGTATACATTTTCTTTTTTGTTGTTGTTTTGTTTTGGGGGCTTTTTGTTCTGTTTTAATTTTTTTCCATTTAAAAAAGAGTGATGGTTTATCCACAAGAACTGGTCATTGTGAACCTAAATGGCTCCCATGCTTAAAGAACACTATGTGTGAAAGCCCCCAACATGTTAGTGTTGCTGTGCTGAGCTAGGCTACAACTGGAACCTACATGCACTGGAGAGCCGGGCTCAATGATCGTCCCTGGAAAGACTTGTTGGATATGACTAGAAGTAACAGGAAACTATTCTTAAATTTTAGCTTCTCTTAGGACTAGAGTCAGGGATGTAGTAGAGACATAAACCAGGACTCCTAAACTATATGCATCAGCTTGTCAAGGGACCCTGAAATTTTAAGGGGAAAAAAATTTAGATGGCCATTTTCAGGCTTTGTAAGATCATCGTCCTGTGGCAGATGCCCAGGAAGAATGTGGTCTGTGTGTACTTAGATTGGTAATGTGATGAAATTGCCATTTTTTAGTTTTAATTTGACAAAAATGTTCTCTTTTTTCCCTGCACCCTTTACTCTTACTGTCTATAGTTCTTCCTCGGCAATCAGGTACAGTGTGCCTTGCAATGTCCTTCTTGGTGGATGTGGTCTTTGTAGCTGGTGTTGCCTCTTCTTTGCTTTGGGGAAAGGACACAATCGGAAGCATGCCTGGGTCACATCGGGCTGTCTTGCCAAGTGGAGAGACTACTAGCAGACTTTTATTACAAAGCTATCTCAACAGCAAAAAGATATAGTTTTGTATTTTTAAACAGCCCACAATGAAATTTTCTATTCCAAATTGGGATAGCTAAAGGCAATGATATTATGCTTTACTGAGTTATAACTGTTATGACTCAGGGAAAATTGAGGCTCTGACATCAGCCCATTTCACCTGTGAAGACACAGTCTTATACTTCTGTATTCAGGGTCAGAATACCATTGGCACCATTCTGTTTCATTACCAGTCTTTTAATAGTTAATCGAAATGTAATGTATACTTGAGTCAGAAACCCTAAATAATCTTAATATTATCTAAGAACTAACTTAATAGATACAGGTATTTATAAAGATGTCTGAGATATACAGGAGGCATAATTGACTTCTGCCTAACATTTTAAGATTATAGTCAACCAGTCAAAATGCAATGCGCTAGAGGGAAGTCTGGACTCCACTTGGCAACTCTAACCTTTGAGGTCTCTCGAGGGTTCTTGGGTGCTGTCTCTCAAATGTGGAAGGAAGTTGCATGAGTAAAATCAATCTGTCTATCAGGAAGTTAGAAACACTAAGAGTTAATTTGAAGTCCTCAATCAATGTTAAATTTTAGCTACTCCAATAATTACTAACTACAGTAATATTCTGGGCCAGTGGGAAGAGCAAAGGCTAGAAAAATGTAAAGCTGAGAACAGTCAAGTTGGCTTTAAGTAAACCATCACAAGCTATACATGATACCTCCCTCATACCTGTACTCCTAGCTACTTAGGAGGCAAGTTTGAATCTACCTTTGGAAACTTAACAAGTTCCTGTCTCAATTTTTGAAAATAAAAGGGTTAATAGTGTATCTTAGTGATGGAGCACTTGCTTTACACATCCATAGAGTCTGCTCTCTATACTACGACTAGTCAGTGATGATTGTGGTCAAGTGCCCAGCATGCCTCCTCCCTCCTGATGACTGGACCTACTGGGGTCCCTTTAAGGGGCTCTAACACCCTCCTCCACTGCTCCATTGACCTGGGAAGGATTTGATGAATCATTCTAATACTATGAGTAGAATTATGAAGTCCATTTTGTATATGTAGTATTGGAGGCCTGGAGGTGTGGGGTCACAAGTCACACTCATACAGGTAATGTCCTTAGAACCCTCAGTTCCTGTGAGAGAAAGAAACAGTGGCTGTGAAAACTCTGCCTCTGAGTCCTCTGGCTCTCCCACAGCCTTGTTCTGTAGGCCTCTAAGCTAAGTCTGAAGTGCCACCTTTGGATTTCTGCAGCTCAACAAAAACATTTTAGAATTCTTCAGACAGCTTTGGGGTGATATTAAGGAAAACAACCATGAGATCAGTGGATAACAAACTGTAGGGTGTAGTATTCTAAGAAAACTAGCTTCCTTCTCAGAAAGTCTCTATCCAGGCGGCTGGGAGAAGGGTTGGCACTGCTCCACTGTGTGTCAGTCTGGCCACTCTGTGTACACATTGAAATGCTGTAGGAGACAATGGTGTAAGACTATTTAATTTTTGAAGTAATTGGGAAGGGAAGAGAAAGCACCTTCCAGACTTCTTCCCGTGCACATGGTACCTACTGAGAACAACAATTGTATATCCTTCTCAAACATCCTTTCTTACAATTTCAGTTTTTTTCCCTGTTTCAAAGTTATGATTATCCTATAACTTTGAAAATCCTAATTAAGAGGTGAAGTCCTTCTCTTTACCTCCCCATTCAAACATTCTCCTTAATAACCTTAGGAATTCCATTCCTTTAATGTTTGGGTTGGTGTTTGTTTTGGAAGCTTGGTATGCTTCTCTTTTGTTGCCTCTTCATTTTGGGGAAAGGACAATTTATACAAAGGGAAGCTCCAATTGTTAAGGTAGAACTGGGAAATAGGCAATTAGGAACAGAGACAATAAAAAGCTCATCATATTTGTTCTAAAGGTCCAGAATAATTATTGAACCGTTTCTAATCATGATAAGAGATTAAATTTCTGTTTCTTCAACTAAACTTTAATTCTATCTAATCATGTGTTCAGCTTGACTTTTTCTCTTGGTGACATCACAGTCAGAGCATTTAGGGTATGCTTGTAAGGACCGGACGGACGAAGAGAATCCATTCTTCCTAAGTCTGTGAGGCTTGGAGCGAGGACGCTTCGCACGAGTTTCTCTAACGCTTGACTTAGTCTTCACTGGGGTCCTCTTAACTCTCCAGCACACTGTATTCAGAAGGTGACCCCTTCTATAAGGAGATAAACATAGCCGGGCAGTGGTGCCACATGCCCTTAATCCCAGCACTTGGGAGGCAGAGGCAAGAGTATTTCTGAGCCCAAGGCCAGCCTGGTCTACGTAGTGAGTTCCAGGACAGCCAAGGCTACCCAGAGAAACCCTGTCTCAAAAAACACAAAAAACAAAAAACAAAAAAAACCAAAAGGAGATAAACATAACACTGCCGTGCTCACTTGGGTAGGGTCTTCAGAAGACTCCAAGTGAACACGTCAAACCCATCCTTCCTCCTTTACCCTGTGGCCGTTGGGAGCTCACTTTACCAGAGCAGAAAGATCTTACAACATTGCTTCTTAGCTTAGTCTTTCTGCTTTTCTATTTGCTAACGTTTTTATGACAATGTAGAAATACAAATCAAGTTCAGAATTCTTCCCACCATCGCGTCATTCCTGAATACAGTCTGCTTTCTAGGGGTTTGGGGTTGCAAGTGTACATTAAGGTGTTCTCATTAACTGAGTTTCCCCTTGATTCCAGTTTGGAGATTCTCAGCAGTTGCGGCTGGTCCGTATTCTGCGCAGCACTGTGATGGTCCGAGTTGGTGGAGGATGGATGGCTCTGGACGAGTTTCTAGTGAAAAACGACCCCTGCCGAGGTAAGAAAGCACCTACCATGGGTGACATGGTAGGATGTAATCCGCCCATGCCGATTCCAGGAAGCATTGAAGGAGGGTCTTTCTGATTTTTGTCTTGTTAAGGTGTCTGATATCATCCCACCCATTACGGATTAGGTCAGGGTTTCAGGTACAAAAATCTGAAGAAGCTGATGCTGTCTGGGAAGAATGAAGAAATGAGAACTAAGAATCTTTGGTGTCTCTAGGCTCTCACTTTTGGAAGGTAGAGGCAGGAGATAAGGAGTTCAAACTCATCCTCAGGTTCATAGCAAGTCCAAGGCTAGAATGAAAGCCCATCTCCAAAACAGAAAAAGAATGTATTGGTGTGACATTACATTTAGGGTGTGACATTGGTACTAACCAAGACCAAAGCCTTGTGTATACTTCCAAGCTCCTCTTTCGTCGAGCCTCAGAGCATGCTAAACCCCTACCATGCATAGGACTAGTGACTGTTCTAAGTAGGGGACACTAAAGGGCTTGTGTCAGCCACCACCCCCAGGCAACAGAAGACACTCAGTATAGTTTGAGCAGATAGTAGCTACAGCTGCAGCGGGGACACATGGCCGAATCCCAGCTGCCACCTCCTGCCCAGGCACAACCAGTCCTCTTTCCTGTGAGGAGAGCTGCATGCGGGGACACAGGAGGCCCAGCTGTTTTGTCTTCCTTGATTAGTTTCTCTGGTTCCTGCTCTGTCTCTGTCTGTGTGTTTACATCTTTTTTATTCCAGTTCATCATCCTGGGAGTAAAATAAAGCGCTCTGATTCCAGCTCTTCAATTTCCAGTCAGTCTCCCATAGGTTGGCTTTTATGCTTTGTCCTTCTTCCCCTACATCCTGGTCCTTTGAGAATGGCTTTGCTTAAACTGTAACATCTCTTGGCTCTGTGATATCTGCTGCCTTGGTGAATGCTTAAAACCATTGCTTTTCCAACAATGGTGAAGCCAAACCATCGCTTTTCCAACAATCCCACGTTGACAGGGTAGTAAATGTTTCTATTGAGATGGTATCCACAGAATTTGAATACTAGTCTACATAAGTACTTTAAAAATAACACAATTGCATCTCATATCCATATCCAGCTTATGAGGTATAGATTCTGTTATCTCCATATTATAGAATAGAAACTTGAGGTATGGAAATTTAAATAACTTGAAGGATTAGCCAGGCAATGATTGAAGTCAGAACCAGATAGGCTCTAAAGCAGGTGGTCCTGACCATCACCCTGTACATGGTTTTTTTTATTATGCTGAAGGATTTAGAGAGACCCAAAGGGTATACGGTTCTCACATGAGTACTGGGGTATCTATAAATTTAATTCATTCTGCACTTACTCCAGCAAGCCAGAATAATGGTTAAGTAATAACAATTCCCATCAGAAGTTCTTTTCTTTTCTTTTCTTTTCTTTTCTTTTGTTGTTTTTTAAAGATTTATTTATTATATGTGAGTACACTGTAGCTGTCTTCAGACACACCAAAAGAGGGAATCAGATCTCATTACATATGGTTGTGAGCCAGCATATGGTTACTGGGATTTGAACTTAGGACCTTCAGAAGAGCCGACAGTGCACTTAACAGCTGAACCATCTCTCCAGCCCCTGTCAGAAGTTTTTAAATTTAGGTTTGACAATACCTTTTCTGATAAATTCTAAAAGGATTTAGTCAGTTTTAATATTTAATCATATCATGAACCAGTATTGTTAATTTTAAAACCTTTTCACTGTTTTAAATAAGAAGCAATATACGTATCTTTTTAATCTTATCTCTGTAAGAACAACAACAAAAAAATGTTGTATGACTCTGTTATGGTCGCATTTTTCTTGCGGTGTATCAGGTCAGACTAAGCAACAGCGACGCTGCATGTGGCAGTTATAGCCGCAGTGACGCTGCATGTGGCAGTTATAGCCGTGGTTGCCTGCTTGTCTGCTGCCTGCTCTGTTCATACATATATGTTCTGCTGCTGGCTGGTGAGAACACTGCCTGCTTACCTTTATTTACTCTGGAACAATTGGAACTCCAAGGAGATTTGGGAGGGCGATCTTGTAGCTATTTTCTGTGGGCTTTGGTAACCCTCGTTCGTCTTCATTCTTCAGAGCAAGGTAAGGTGTCCCAACTCTCCAGAAATGCCTTCTTGGAGCTCAGTGATCAGCTTCTCTTCATTGGCTGAAATAGAACTCACCAGCAGCTTTCAGTAACTGAAAGTCAGTGGACTTCCTTGTCACATGAAAACAGTGTCACAATCAAACACCCAAGGCCAGTGAGCTGGAGGGACATGAGCTTCAAGAAGACAGGTCATTTGCTAGGCCTGGTAGCATCTGCCTATAATTCCAGCTATTTACGGCAAAATCCGGAGGATATAGAACTGTAACCTGGTCTACATAGTAAGACCCTTCCTTCATCAGAAAATAGATGAGATAGATAAAATATATTCCATTAGGTAGGTTTGCTGTTTATATAGTTTTCTGGTACTGTCAGAGGGTTTTGTTTGTTTCTTCTTATTTTTTTACTTCATTTGTTGCAAAGGAGACCATACATAATTCTTTTAGATGGATACGAACAGTGTTTCTAGGCCTAGTGAGATGAGACGATCAGTGTATAAAGAAAGGTACTTGCTGCCAAACCTGATGACTGTCGCCCACATAGTGGAAGAAGAGAACCAACTCCAGAAGTTGTCCTCTGACTTACACATGCACAAAATAAGTAAATTAATTAAATTTAATTCATGTTCCTGCTTTTTAAAAATGGGTATACCTGTGCCAAATTTACTGTGTATATTTTAAAGGTTTGCCATTTGTATAGTTTCCTGGAAAAAAAAATGTATGTATGTATGTATGTATGTATATAAAAGGAAGTAACAAGTGAATTGGTATTAATACTTCTGGGATAGTAAAAAAATCTAGGAATCTTCATTTGTGGAAATTTAAAAGATGGTTTGGGGGCTGGAGAAATGACTGGGTCAGCCAGCAGCAAATGCTCTTTTAGAGGACCAGAGTTCAGTTCTCATCAGGAGACTTACAGCTGCCTCCTCTGGCTTGTGTGAGTACCAGTACCTGCACTCATGTACATACACATACACATATACATATACATTCTCTCCCTCCCATACCCCCCCACACACATACTCTTCACATGTACATACAATATAAAATAAAAATAAGAGCCAGGGCTGTTAGACAGAGAAACCCTGTCTTGAAAAACAAAGAAAGAAGGAGCTGGAGAGCTGGCTCTCAAGAGCTGCTCTTACAGAGGGCAGCTGACTCAGTTCCCAGAACCCCACCTGGTGACTCACAGCCATCCATAGCTGCATTTCTTAGGGATTACACACCCTCTTTCCAACCTCCAGGCATTAGGTACACTGGCATGTACACATACATGCAGACAAGACACTCATACATGTAGATCTAAAAGCAGTTGGCTTATGAATCTGGGGTGGGGGTATATTTGTTTACATATGTGTGCCCATAGAACCAGAGTTAATTAGTGTTACCTAAGGAGCATAGACAACTTACAAGCCGTCACACCACTGAAGTGAATGTCCCTCCCTCCCTCCTGTGTCAAAGCTACTTGTAGAAATTTATCCTAAGGAAAAATCAGGATATATACAAAATATTTTCGAAGTTGTCTTAGCATTAGATACAGTATTTTTAAAAACATAAACAAATTAGAAATGCAACATTTAACCGTAAACTGACACATATATGATGAAATTATATTTACAGTTTAGCATAGGACATATGGGAAATGGAGGAATATTACTGATATCTTTGTATAAAAAGTATGTACACAGTTGCTCAAAGAAATAAAGACATGCCAGTACTGTGAGTGAGAGTGAGCAGCTCTCGACAGAGGACGAGTGCTCATGTGCCCAAGCTTGTAAAGCCAGAGGTTGTTGTTGGGATTTCTGCCCCAGTCATTCCTCTCACTGAACCTGGAGCTTGCTATTTGGGCTAAGACTGACTAACTGTGAGCTCTAAGTCATAACTTCTAGGGCTCCAAGAGTGGCTCCTTGTGCCCATGAAACCAGCTTTCCCAAGCCAACTTTCCTAGGATTTTTTTATCCCTTCTGAGATTTTTAAAAAAGGTCCTCTTATGAAGTAGACCTTTACCCAGAAAATGCCATGGAGTAATGGAGACAAGATAATATGGGTAATGGCATAAAGAGATAGAAATTAGAGAAGAAAAGAGAAGAATTAGGGTGAAAGACAGGCCGCCTCTTCTGTGGCTTGACCAATCTATATAGGTGCTTCCATTCGCTTGTCTAAAGAGACAGATGCTAATGAAAATCAAGTATATTTCATGTGGTGATACTGTATAAATTCTAGTGTGGGAGGAACATAATCTCATCACTCCATTATTACAGGTAGTCCTCGTGTGTGTGTGTGTGTGTGTGTGTGTGTGTGTGTGTGTGTGTGTGCGCGTGCGTGTTGAGTTAGAATTTTGCTCTTTTTGCCCAAGCTAGTCTCAAACTCAGGGGCTGAAAGACCCTCCCTGCCTTAGCCTGTGAAGGGGCTGGTTCATGCTACCACCTGTCTATAGCCCTCTGTAAAACATTTTAAATGTGCTGTCCACAACTAGATGCAAACGTCCAGGGTTTTCTCTTATGTCCCCTGCTGTTTCTCAGGCAGCACCCCACACATTAACATTTGTTCTGGCTGTACTTGATGTCTCTGACTAAAACTCTATATTTTACATTCTGGTCTTATAGCTGCAGAAATCCAGGAGCCAGCACTTACTTGGCCTTCAGCACTGCTCCAGAGTCTCCCACTGCGACCCTTTCTCCTCCTGAAGTTGTTCCTTCTGCTTTCAGCATTTTACTTAACAAATCTCACTCACAGTTTTGTGCATGGTCTTGATCTTTCTCTCTCCTTACATGTTTACTTCTTAGACAGACTGTCCTCATCCTCACTGTCCTGGCTTCCTAAGCCTTTTGCTTTAGAGTTGTTATTGACAGAACTCAAATGGAAGTGTCTGATTTCATTATGTGCTTTTCTCCACTATATTATTACCATATATCCTGCAATTTTTCAGCAAAAAGTACACATGTCTATGAGAGAGAAAATAGTTTAAGGTCAGAGGCTTGCGTCCTGTTGCATCTGTGTCTTCTTGAGCAGCTACAGTTTGCTTACCCCAAAGGATAGCAACAAAACCTGAACAGCAGAGTGGATAGTCCTCTGTTCACAGGCTTGCTTGTTATAGCAAGCTAGGATCTCAGCCAGTGTGTCGGCTTTGGGTCAGGACATGACCTCTGGTTTTGAAGAATCCATAGGTGGCATAACACCTATGCACAGCTTACTGTTATCACGGGGTCAAGCATCTGTATGACCATCTCAGATACATTTTTAATAATTAACAACACACATGCATTTGTTGATTCTCTTTTAGCACGAGGCAGAACTAACATAGAACTTAGAGAGAAATTCATCCTGCCAGAAGGGGCATCTCAGGGGATGACTCCATTCAGGTCACGGGGTCGAAGATCCAAACCATCTTCCCGGGCAGCTTCTCCCACCCGCTCCAGCTCAAGTGCTAGTCAGAGTAACCACAGCTGTACATCCATGCCTTCTTCTCCAGCCACCCCAGCCAGCGGGACCAAGGTATGCGCCGACCTCCTTTATTTATGTTGTCCTTCTCTGTCCTTTCCCATCTTAGTAGATACTCATTGGTGGGCAGCTTCTGAAAAGACTAGCAGGAAAAAGAACATAAAAACATACAGAGCAACTGTGCCCAGACCCCCAGAGTGCACAGTTCACCACCTTTGAGGTGGTTTGTAAAGTGCCTGTTCAGGCTAGTTATATCTAACAGTTTTGTCTTCTTACTCCCAGTTTGAGGAGTTTGGGCTTGTCCAGAGTTAGGGTTACTGGTTTGGAAAGCCCAGGTACTGTCTGTGCAGCTGAGCTGATAGATGAGCTTGCTGCACAGTGGGCTCCAGGTGAAAGAGACCCTTCTACCTGCTGCATCTTGGCTCGTCAGACTTAGTGTATTTTATTTGTTTTCTGTTTCTTTAAAATTTGGTGTCTTTTTTTTTTTCTGTTCCCAATTTACTCCCCATTCTGTTCCATCTTCAATTGTCCCTGCCCTTCCCTTTGGATCTCTGTTTCACAGACTCCACTTCAGTTCTCTCGATGTTATGACAAACCCTGGTTGATAAACAGTAAAGCTGTCAAGGACAGCCATTGTCCTGACCTCCAGCTCCTCAGCCCTGAGGTAGAGTATGGCTTTGCTGAGTGAGACATGATCACGAAGAGGCCCTCACTCATGCCAAGAACCTGACATGAGCCCAATGTCTCTTCCATATCTGGGGTGCTTGCTGACACAGCTGATTGATCAAATTGGTCAAGTGTTTTCAGGAGTTTCTAACTCGGATTTACCAAAATTGGAGATGAATAAGAGATGCCTAAAACAAGATTGTTTAACAACTTTACAAGTTTTGGCCTGACATTTGTTCGGGATGATTGATAACTGTCATTGCTGGCTATTCATTTGTTAATGTTACTTGTCCTTAGGTCTCTTGGAGTCTCCAACTATAAGCTACACAGACGAGTTACAAACACTTGAAACTAATCTACAGCGCATGTTCACCAGTGTTCTATATATTTAGAACAAGAGGATGATTTGCAGACCCCTCCCCAGGGTGGTTGGTGCTGCCACATTGGTTCGAGGCATGGGTGCTATCTGTTTCAGCCAAGCACAGTTTCTGTACTAGTGACCACTGCTCTGGGGCTCCAGTTCCACCTTCTTGGTTCCTTGGCCCGGACACCTGGATTTCTATAGCTTTGAGTTGAATGCACATACCAACAGTTAAGCATGTCCAGATGCAGCCATTAAAATACCTTAACACTTTTGGAAGACTAGTGTTAGAGAGACAGAAGCCTGGCTGGTATTGTGGCACACTCTGTAACGCAGCACTTGGAAGACTGCTCGGGCCGGGCGTGTTGGCGCATGCCTTTAATCCCAGCACTCGGGAGACAGAGACAGGCGGATTTCTGAGTTCGAGGCCAGCCTGGTCAACAAAGTGAGTTCCAGGACAGCCAAGGCTACACAGAGAAACCCTGTCTCGAAAAACCAAAAAAAAAAAAAAAAAAACCAGACTGCACAGGTGTGTCATCGTATCAGGCCTACGTGGGCTCTCAGCCCCTGCAGGGAACCTGGGATTCTCACAGCTCTAAGCACAGTGTCGCCTTAGTCAGGCAAAAAGCTTCAGCTAGGGAAACAAGGGCCCAGAAGCCAGTGGCTGTGAATGAACTCACAACGTAGGACTTGTCCCACTGCCGGCACTTCTGCTGGAGAGCCCAAGACTCAGCTTGCCCTTGCTTTTTCCCTCTGTGACAGATTGCACATGACTCTGAGAGATGGCCTTTTTGTTTTACTTTACAATGTAATCTTTTATTTCAAGTTCTTTACTCCTTGATGCCCTGTGGCCAGGCCAGGCCCTAACTGAGAGCCCCAGCCCAGAGGCTCAGAGCTGTGGACTCAGGCAACAGTGTTCAGGGTTAGCGTAGCTCTTGGAACTGGTGCTCCTGCTCCTAGGTGACTAGGAGAGTTCCTGCTTGAGTGTCAATCACTTCCTGTCGCTTTTGCTTTTCCTTCATGAAGAAATTCAACCTGCACAATGAGATAGGCTGCTTTCCTCTCCTATCTATATAAGCATCTTAAAGGTTCTGGAAAACAATTTACCCAACTTATTTCAAAGACAAACTGGAATTATATTCCATGTTTTAAATCAGACTTTAAAATATTCTTTCTCTACATTAAATCTATAGTATTAAAAGACATCACATAGGAAATGTAGTTCCTCCCAGTAACAGCAGTCATGAACTACAGCTCCTTTAGGTTAAGACATACTTTTATGCATTGTTATTCAGCAAAGTTGTATAGTGTCCTCTCTTTCTGCCACATGGTTTTAGGTGCTAAGATGTGAGGGTACACCAATAACACGAAAGGAGCTTTATGAAATTGATGCTTTAATTTAGGACAGATGTAATAAACAGATATAGATGCCAAGCAATGAAAAATACCATCCCTAAAAATGGAAACGCAGAAGCAGAAAGCTTCAAGTGGTACTGAGAGGTGAGGCTTCTCTGACAAGAGTATTCTCTCAGTATTCTCCCTGAAGTACAAGGTCTAAGCTGTGCATGTGTTTGGGGAGGAAGGTTATTGAACAGTGACTATGTGGGCTCAGTAAAGAACAAGTGGACAAGAGACTTCCCTGGCCATAAGGCAAACAGCAAGGAAACCCAGACAATTCACTGAACAGGAAGGGTGCATGATAGAAATGGAGAGACAAGAGTCATCCTTCATTTCCTAAGGGAGAATGCAGGCTGGCTCACAAAGAGATCTTGACTACAGTTGTTGAGTGTGCTTGGTGGTGGCAGGTGGGTGTCCGACTCTGCTTCAGCTTGCTGCCCCAGCACATGGGTACATAGGGTTGTTTGGCTTTTTCTTATTATAACGCATCACTTTATTCATTTGTAACCAAAGTAGCTCACTACTGGAAGATCTCACATTCCTAGGGGAATGTATCAGCAGGATAATGGCCATTGGGAGGTTACCATTTCTAGGGAAGAAGAGACATTAGAAGACATTCTGAAACTTTAATTGGACCTTAACAACAACTTTTTGAGAATACTTTAAAAATTTAAAAAAAAAAAAATCCACGATCTACGTAGGACATTTTGTAAATAAATCTTTGTTTTCCTGGACTTTTTAATTTGCTTTTTCAAATGGTTATCTATAAATAACCTTTTAAATTGACAATTCAATTACATCCCTATCAAAGATTGTATCAACTAAATATGACCTTTTGTTATTTGAAGGTTATTTCGTCATCAGGCAGCAAGCTGAAGCGACCAACACCAGCTTTTCACTCCAGCCGAACATCCCTTGCTGGTGACACCAGCAACAGCTCTTCCCCAGCCTCTACAGGTGCCAAAGCCAACCGGGCAGGTGAGTGAGCGAGCGAGCTAGCGAGCGAGCGCCTTGCATGGGCTGAGGGCGGGAGGGAGCGAGGGAGTTCTAACCCAGTGGCCTCTCAGGAGTCACTGCTGAAGAGCACTTACGCTTATTAGGCAGCCATTGCTTTTTTCTTATCACCACAACAAACTGTCCTCCGACACTAAATGCTGGATGGAGCCCTTGTTCTGGGTCAGAAATTATCTCAGTTGAGTAAAAGGAAGAAAAGGCCAGCCTAGGCTAAAGCAAGCTGCTTGTTAGTTACTTGCCATGTCTTTTATGGCTGCTGGTGAACTGGGAAAGAAGAGCTAGCTGGCTGACTGCTACTGGGAACCTGAAACTTGTCCCTCCCCACCTTCACCTCCATGACCATCTGCTCACACCCACTGTAACCTCACCAGCTCCCCACCCATGCCGTGGTGATGGGGCAGCTTTGAATGGTGGTCCAGCTGCTGGGAGCAGTTGCTTTCTGCTCCTCCTCAGGATCAAATAGGCAGCCTCACAAACCAGAAAAGGCTCAGCTCCTGCTGCCATGATGAAGTATGGATCCAGAATGGCTGTGATTTCCCCAAGACCCTGGCCGCAGCCCTAGCCTGTGTCCGTCCGTCCCCCCCTCCCCCGTCAATTTCAGTGTTTGCTCCATTAAGTCTCCTGCTTGATTCTTTAATTCCAGACCCTAAGAAGTCTGCCAGCCGTCCTGGGAGTCGGGCCGGGAGTCGGGCCGGCAGTCGAGCCAGCAGCCGGCGAGGAAGTGACGCCTCTGACTTTGACCTTCTAGAGACGCAGTCGGCTTGCTCGGACACCTCGGAGAGCAGTGCTGCCGGGGGCCAGGGCAGCTCCAGACGAGGGCTCACCAAACCGTCCAAAATCCCAACCATGTCTAAGAAGACCACCACTGCCTCCCCCAGGACTCCAGGTCCCAAACGATAACACTGTACAAGCGCCCCACACCACTATATACTTTGAATCCTGCTCCATACATTGGGTGTATATTTATTCTGAACGGGAGAAGTTATATTGTTAAAATTGTAAAAGAATAATTGTGTTATGAAGCTGCCTTATTTTTTTTTCCTTTTTGTAAGTTACTATTTTCATGTGAATATTTATGTAGATAAAATTTGCCTCCTGGTAACCCTGTAACAGATAGGGTCCAGAGATGAAATATTTGAGGAAAACAAAAGGTCAAGACGCAAATGTGTATTAAAAAGAAAAGCCTCTAAATAGGGTTTCATGTGGTGCAGGGTTATAAACCTGCTTTATCTTTTAGGATTATTCCTAAATGCATCTTCTTTATAAACTTGACTTGCTATATCAGCAAGATAAATTATATTAAAAAAAAAAAAAAAAAAGAATTCCAAAATGTTTAAGGAACTCTTCTTTCTAAATCACAGACGCCTCAGCTAGCGAGAATTAAGGAGCGGACATTTAAGATTGCATTTCCATTGTTTTACTGTTGTGTAATTTTAGCTGAAGAGACAGAACCTCATCTAGATAGCTTTTGCACATGATACAGCAAAGAGTTCATTGCAATACTGTCTTAAAATAATGTCTCAATACTGGGTGTTAAAGGGCGCATAGCTGCTAGAATTCAGGGCTAAAGGAAACTTCAGAACATTGGGGTTTTAAGCTGATCTGTAACTAACTGTCCAACCCAGCCCTCAGTGATTCCTGTGCTCACCAGGCCCCTGGGAGGGGAACTCCTTGGTGGCACTGTGAATTACAGATTTGTTGGTCTGCTTTTCTTTTTCCTATTTATTTAAATGGTCGATCAACCTCCCATAAGCTGAGGAATGAATTCCATAAGCCCAGTTTGAAATGTGGGCCTAAGACAAACACTGCTCATCCTTTAACAGAGCTCACCAGCACACCTGTTCACCAGTCCCGTTTGCTTCCGTCTTTTTTGTGTGTAATAAAGTCAGCTGACCAAGTGACCACAGAGGGGCTGTCTGGGGCTCCTGTTTTTTAGCTGCTGTTCCTTGTCAGCTCTGACCATGTTGCTGTGTGATTATCTCAATTGGTTTTAATTGAGGCAGAAACTGAAGCTCTACCAATGAACTGTTTAAAAACAAGACACACTTTTGTATTAAAATTGCTTGCAGTAACAAATGTTTTGTAATTCCTGGCTTTATTCTGAACCACTACTTTATATTTAAATGTTACCGCTAAGGTATAAAAATGTTGTAGTACTAAAATACATCATTGAACAAGAGTTTTCTTGATGGAAAAAAGATCATAGAACTCATTACTTTTTTTCTTTATCTTACCTTGTTAATTTTAATGAGGGACCAGAGAAGTGGGGTGTTTTCACACAGACATATAAGGATCCTGTCTACCTACATAATTCAACAGATAGTGTGAGCCGGGCATGGTGGCGCACACCCTTATTCCCAGCACTTGGGAGGCAGAGGCAGGCGGATCTCCGAGTTCAAGGCCAGCCTGGTCTACAAAGTGAGTTCCAGGACAGCCAGGGCTACACAGAGAAACCCTGTCTCGGGAAAGAAAAAAAAAAAAGTGTGTTGAGTTTACCTTGGATGGGCAAAACTTCCCAAGTGGTATGCTTTAGTTTCTGTTAGATGATGGAACGTCACAAGCCAGACTTTTACCCTGTTAACCTTGAAACCACTGTAGAGGATGCACCCAAGTGGGCGGGCAAAGCCAAAGCCGAAGCCTGGGGAGAACCTGACTCTGATAAAGTAGCTCACCAGGTGGCACCGTAAAGAGCTGATTCGGGGTGGGTTATATGGGAGATGGGTGATCCAGACTGGGCCGCCCCTTCTCACATGTGTTCTGTGGCCAGATGACGCATGTCGCCTGCTGGTCACCTAGAGGGGTGTATTGCAGTTTGTACATTTCAGGAGCCATCATTGCCTGTTTGCTATTCACCCTCTTATGGTCCCCAGTGGACAAGGGCAGAGGGAATGGCTGCTCTGAGGCCCTCTTGCTAGTTTCCAGATTCATGAAGGAAAACACTAATTATTGGGGAAGACATGTCAAGTGAAGTTAAGCCCACTGGACATCTGGTCTCAATTCTGGAAGGCAGTCTATTCTGTTCCTTTGTTTTATAGGTGGAGAGGCAGGTGTGTGCACTAGATCGTAGTAGCCATGGTGGGCTCTTCTGGGGCTGAGTCTTGAACTCCTGTGCTAGTCTGATGGCTCCACTTCTCTAATCCTTAGTTGGCCTTAATATGACTAGAACAACCAGATACCAACTGAATGAGAACTCAAGAAAGGGTCCCAATTCAGATCTGTGTTCTCACTCTTCAGGCCACATCCCCCCCCCCCCAAATTCCAGAATTTGCCAAGCTGTAAATGCCAAAGCTGCATAAGGCCAAATGTACAGATTAAAGCTGTGAGCTTGGGACTGGAGAGTTGGCTCAGCAGTTAGGAGTACTTGCTACACTCGCAGACCTTTTCAGTTCCCAGCACCAATGGTGATATACAACCACCTATAACTCCAGCTCCAGGGAATCTTCTGGCCTCCGTAGATACCAGTGCACACATGCACATACCCACATGCTACACATACTATAATAAAAAAATAAATATTTGGAGCTGGAGATGTGTTAAGAGCGTTTGCACTGGTTGATGATGGTACACACCTTTAATCTCAGCACTAGGGAGGCAGAGGCAGGCACAACTTCTGGTCTTCTGAGTGAGTTCCAGGATAGCCAGGGCTACACAGAGAAAAGAGCACTTGCTACTCTTCCAAAGAACCCGCGTTTAGTTCCCAGCACCATTATCAGACAGTCTCTATAGGCATCTGCACTCATGTACACACACCTACTTGTTTTGGTTTTGAGACACGGTCTTACTACGTAGCCTTGGCTGTCCTGGAATTCACTGTAGACTAGGCTGGTCTCTGAACTCATTATTCAGAGAATAAAGAATAGATCTTATTCTTTAAAGGCTATAGGAACTTAGTGTAGGATAGTGCTTTCACCCAAGCTGCCCGGCAGCTTCCAGTGCCCAGCAGCAGGAGCATGGCAGGACTGGCTGATGCCCATATTTCCAGGGGCACTACCTGCTCTTACTCTCTTCCCAGGAAACTCAGGTTCTAAGTGGTCCACAAAGCTCATCTGGCAGGCAGGTGTGAGGGAGACCTGGAGATGTGGCTGGGGAGGGGTGGATGTCCTTGCAGGCCTTGAGCTAAGATCCAGCACCCACACGGGATGGAAACACCAGTACCTCTGGCTTCTCAGGACATAGGCACTCGTGTGCACACACAATTAAATCTTAAAAACAAAAGCTTACCTGGTGGTTGCTCCACAGCAGGAATCTGTAAGACAGAGGAAACAGGCCAGATAAAGAAAGGCTTAACATACTACAGCGGCCGACCAAGGAGGTTGGCTGTGAAGGCGCTGACCACACAAGCTGGGAGACCTGCCTTTAATCCCCAGAACCCACAAAAAGGTTGGGAACGGATTCCACAAAATCATCTTCTAACCTCTACACGAGTCTCTTCCCTCATAATAATAGTTCTGAGATGTGATTCAAAAATAATACATGATTGATGGCCAGTGAGCTGGTTCAGCAAAAGATGCTTGCCACCAAGGCTAAGGACTGCACTCAATCCAGAGCCTACATGGTAAGAAAACCAACTCCTTCTGTAAGTTGTTTTCGGTCCTCCACACCTGACATGCATGTGTGCACACATATGAGATAAATGATACATCAACAGCTAACCAGTCAGCATTCCACACATTACAGAGAACTTGCCCCCTAGGTACCTCTCAATGTATACCCCAATTCTATGGTCTTGAGTCCCCTGTGGATAAGAAAGGTCAGTAACTTGGCAAAGTCACAGTCAGCAGCAGGTGAGCCAGAGAGCCCAGGTTTCGACACTATCTTCTTCAAGAAGCTTTAGGCGCCTCAGTTTTTATGCTGTTCCAGGGTTCCACTCACAGGCACCTTCCTCCTCTTCCTGGCACCGATCCTCTGCCCTTCCAGGAGCTTCACCAGCTCCTCTGGGGACGCAGCTTTCATTCGGTTTTTGGACATGACCAAGTTCACAGGTGGTCGACACCCTTAGAGTGGGGACTGCTCAAAAGGTGGAGTCTTGGTTCAGGGCTCAGTACAGACCAGCCTACTATGACAGTTGTCAAATTGGATTCTGATGGAGGTTCTTAGGTGACTGGCTAAGCCCTGTTTCAGTCTATAGTATAGGAAGCACGTGGAGAGAGTAACAGGCTAGTTCCTAAGCTGAAATGAATGTTTCAGCCCCAAGAACCAACCCTGCTGGGCTGCTTTATAGTAAGTAGCCTGGTAGCCCAGGTTAGTCTAGAATGCAACCTGAGAGCTACAGGTGGAGTGGGAGGTTCTTGATAGCATGATGTGGAGTCTGCTGCAGAAAGTACTGGGTTGGGAGAGGGGAGCTATGGACAGGAAACTGGAGCTCCTGAACAAAAATTATATGAACATCTAACTTTCCACCTCAGTCATCAAGCCCTATGACTTCAGGCCACCTTTCACTATTAGGAAATTATTGCCAGCCCCTTTCCCTATTTCTATGTCTCCAACGTCAGCCCCTGACTTTTCTCCCTCCCTCCTACCCGCACTTCCTCAGCATTCTAGCTCTAGCCTCAGTTTGGACAGTTTCAAAAGCTACTTGGTAGCATCATCGCTAAAAGCCCAACATTTCCCCCTTTTCTTTCTTCTTTCTGCTCTATCCTCCTCCTCCCCTCCTCCCATTTCTCCCCCTCCCCCCTCCTCCTCCTCCTCCCCCTCCTCCTCCCCTTCTTTTTCCTCCCTCCTCTCCCCCCCCCTCTTCCCTGTTCTGTTTGTTTTGTTTTTGTTTTGAGACAAGGTCTGACTGTAGCTATGAAGCTAGTCCTGGCTGTCTTGAACTATGTAAACTATTCTGGCCTTGAATTTACAGCCATCTTCCTGCACCTTCAGTTGTTATGTGTTAACGTTCACTCCGCTTCTTCCCAGCCCCATGCTCCCAGAACTAAGACTCAGACTCAAAATATATTTACACATACCTTGGCCATATAGCTAGGCTCTTCTCTAACTAGATCATAACTTCAAATAACTGGTTCTAGCTTGTGGCAGGTTACCTGTGCTCAGGTACCATCTCAGGTGACATCTATCTCATCACATCTTCTTAGGTGAATCTCCTGTGCCTGGCACTATCCCAGAATCCTTTTTGCCTACAGGATGTCCCACCTTCTATTTCCTACCTAAGCTATAAATGAGGCTTATAACAGATTCTACAGTTCTGTGTCTTAAAGGGGGCTTTGAAGCAGTATGGTAATTGACCTGTTGGATAAAAGACAGACTACACATGATTATTTGAAGGGTTGAGTTGATACCTGAAACCTTGAAACAAGGCTGGAGAAATCTGTGTTCAGTTGCCAGAACATCAGGTGGCTCACAATGGGCTGTAACTCCAATTGCCCTCTTCTGGCGTCAGAGGACACTTGCACACAGGAGGTGCACACATTTAAGAAAAAAGAAAACGGGCTGGTGAGATGGCTCAGCAGGTAAGAGCACTGACTGCTCTTCCCAAGGTTCTGAGTTCAAATTCCAGCAACCACATGGTGGCTCACAACCACCTGTAATGAGATCGGATGCCCTTTTCTGGTGCATCTGAAGTAGCTACAGTGTACTTATATATAATGATAAATAAATCTTTGGGCTGGAGCAAGCAGAGACTAAGAGAACGGAATTGGCCAGAGCAAGCAGGGTTGACCAGAGCAAGCAGAGGTCCTAAAAATTCAATTCCCAACAACCACATGAAGGCTCACAACCATCTGTACAGCTACAGTATACTCATATACATAAATAAATCTTTAAAAAATATATAAAAACATTTTTTAAAAACTTCAAAAGGACCACACCAGCATGATTTTGGTAGGTGTTATACATTCATTTGCATGTGTATTTTGCATGCACTGTAGAGAGAGAATCCTTAATTGGCCAGGACCCTCCATTAGTTAGCACCACCTTTATGGTCTCTCTCCTGGGAGCCTCCCCAGCATTCACCCTTCGCCTGAGGTAAAGTGCTTAGCATTCAGCTTTCCCTTTTTTTTAAAGCTTTTGTGGGGCCACAGTAGCACATGCCATAATCCCAGAGGCAGGGATAGGCAGGCATATCTATGAGTTTGAGGCCAGCCTGTTCTATAGGTCAAGTTCCAGGTCCACCAATGCTACATAGTGAAAACCTGCCTCAGAGCGGGGCAGGGCTGGTATAGGAGTCTGGAGATGACATTCAGAAATAGCACCTCCAGAGGCCCCTTGGTCATACAGACTCTATATGCCCCAGTACAGGGGAATGCCAGGGCCATTACGTGGGAGGGGGTGGGTAGGGGAGCAGGGCGGGGACGCGGGAGGGTAAGGGAAAATTTCTGGATAACAAGTGAAATGTAAATGAAGAAAATATCTAATAAAGAGAAAAAAAAAAAAAGAAATAGCACCTCCCAAGGGGAAGGAAGAGAACAAGCCATCGGCCTTAGACCTCAAGTGACTGAAGGACAGAATGCATTCGGTGTCTACCGTATCTTTGCATCCTCCAGTGATGTTACAGATGTGGACCGGAGGTGCAAGGAGCTGGGCAGCACTGCCCTGCATATCAAACTCCAGACCGCAGGAGGAAACAGGTCCAGGAAGCCCTGGATCTGGAGCCCAGTCAACCCTCGGCGCTCTTGCTTTTTCAGGGATGTGAAGACTGGGCAGGTTGAAGTTGTCACTCCCATCCCTTGTGACAGCACTTGAAGGAAGAGAGTCATCGTGATCTGTGAACAAGACTTCTCAACATTATTTTGTTAATAAAATGTTTTGTGTAAGCTGAGAAAGAAAGAGGGGGGAAAAAAGGAAAGGAAGAAGAAAAGGAAAAGAGGCAGCTGTGTGCCCATAATGGCTTGTAAACACTAATAGGTCTGGAAGCCCTGTTACCTGTCATTATGACACTCCCAGCTTTGACTTCCCACTTTTTTCCTCCCACTGACTTCCGTCTTTCCTGTTCGATTCCTTCCAGCCTCCCGGAGCTCATTCGCTGCTCCATTTGAGCCACACCAACCCTTTATTGTCTGTGTCAGTGCTGTGGCAGCCGCCTTGGGAGGCCGGAGTGCATAAAGGGGAGAAACCAGTCAGGGAGCTTTTGCAAGGTCTCTTTCTTGCAAGCCCCTGGAGAGTTGTCACAAATGAGATAAGCGAAGGTGACCCTTCTTCGGGAGGCTCAGACCCCATGCTGGGTTGGATCTACAAAGGGAACCGCCGGGCGGAGAAGGAGTCTGGAGCGGAGGGGCTGGGCCCTGGTTACTGCTGGCAACGGAATGTGCCCCACCCTCGCTGCACTGCTGGCACCCGCCCGGCCCCGACGGGCGGAACTAGGGGCGCATGCAGAGACTTCCAGAGCAGAAAGGCGACGCGGCGGGTCCTACTGCTGCTCGGGGACTCAGGATCCCACCCGCGCCCAGGGTGCGAGTGCCTGCTTCAGAGGCTCCAGTGTCTCCTCGTGGAGCCAGGTATGAGCCCCGGAAGCTGGATAGGGACCCAGGACACCCTTAAAGGCCTCTCTCCAGCCCGTTCGTACCCACCTACTGGTGCACCAGGCGGCTCCCACCACTTTGCGCACCAGTAGTTGTGCAGACCATCCCCGGGCGTCTCTCCGCACTCGGACCCGCCCCCGAGATCCCATTGGCTGGTCCTAGAAGGGGCGGGGCCGAGGAAGAGCGCTCGCTGGTCTGAGCTGCCACCAAGGTCCTCCTGGGGACACTCGCAGGTCAGCGCCGTGAGATCCCACGTTGCTCTGAGGGACCTACCGGCGCAGCGATCGCCTACCGAGTGCGTGGTGAGCAGTCGCTGTAGAGCTGCCCGCGACAGGTGCGAACTCAGAGAATCCACTGAGCCGTCTGGTCCTCCCCGTCCGGGCGTAGCGCCCGAGCCCGGCCAGCTACTGGTGGATGCGCGCCGGCTGAAAGTCCGAGATGGCTGTGCGTCCCGGGCCACTCTGGCTATTGGGCCTTGCTCTGTGCGCGCTGGGAGGCGGCCACGGTCCGCGTCCCCCGCACACCTGTCCCCAGCGTCGCTTGGGAACACGCGAGCGCCGCGACATGCAGCGTGAAATCCTGGCGGTGCTCGGGCTGCCCGGACGGCCCCGACCCCGTGCACCACCCGCCGCTGCCCGGCAGCCAGCGTCCGCGCCCCTCTTTATGTTGGACCTATACCACGCCATGACCGATGACGACGACGGCGGGCCACCACAGGCTCACTTGGGCCGTGCTGACCTGGTCATGAGCTTCGTCAACATGGGTGAGTGCAGGAAGGGCGTCACGGATCCGGGTGGGGCGGTAGGGGGAGGAGAGGGTGGCGGTGAGCGTGGCCGCCTGTCGGGGAATGATGCCCTCGGGTAATACAAGGCCCCTGGGACAGGGAGCCATGGTTCAGTAAAACCACAGGGAAGGGCGACTGCAGGGGATCAGGATTGGAAGGTCCGGTTTTTTGCGCCCGTGCCCAGGGTCTTTGCCCCACTAAGGCACCCAGGAGTTGGGATCTGGCGATGTCCAGGTCGCCTACCTAGGTTCCCTACCTAGCACCGGAAAACAGTCCTGGGTATACTGATGAGTAACCAGACCGTGATGCTGTCACTGTGATAAACGCAGCCCTGAAGAGAGGGAGGGACAAAGTTCAGTGTGGAAACCTATGGTCATATCAAAGTGACCAGAGCTGACCCTCACGCCCGGACAGCGGGCTCTTTCTGTGGGTGACTGGGTGGGGTGCAGTGTCAGGAGGTGGAGTGGACAGACTCAGACATGACTGTAGTCTTGTGGGCCTGGGCCCCAGCGGCTGGACCTTGACCTGGCATGGAGAGTGTTCAGGCCAGTGAGTGACCCAAGGGGCATCTGTGAGTCCATTCTCCCAAAGCGTGGCTCCTCCTTTCTCCAGGGATCTGTAGCCATCAGGACCACTTTCTCCTACTAGTCTTTTATTTTTTTACTTACATGTATGAGGGTTTTACCTGCATGTGTGTCTGTGTACCACATTCATGCCCAGTGTTTGGCAGAGGCTAGAAGAGAGCATCAGATGCCCTAAAACTGGCATCACAGTTGTGAGCAGCCCTGCGGGTGCTGGAAAATCAAATCCAGGTTCTCAAGAAGATCCTAAGGATGGAGAGGCAGGTACAGCCCCCACGTGTGGTCTGTTCTAAGTCCTCACCCTGCCCTCTAAGCAGGAGAGAGTATATAGATTCTTCCTGTTCCTGGAGGAACTTTCAGTCCCAAACATCCACTTTCCCCCTGTGCTGTGTTCCACCCTACCTTGGCCACCACCAGCTATGGATAGGGGACAGAGGCTTGAGTGTGCTCTCTACCTGACTTCAGGTAGGGAAACAAGTGGCTCCTGAGCCATCTCTCCAGCTACACCTCTCCCCCACACACACCACCTTTAAATTAAAAAAAAATTGTGTGTGTGTGTGTGTGTGTGTGTGTACATACGAGATTTTCCTGTCTGTCTGTCTATGTACCAAGTGCATGCAATGTCTCACGGGGGCAGAAGAGGGTGTCAGATCCTCTGGGACTGGAGTCAGAGATTATAGGAAGTCATGAGCAGCGAGTGCTGAGCCTGCTCTGCAGCCCCAGCTTCTAAAAGTCTGAAAGATACTTTTCCGGAGGTTTTCCTCACTGTGGGTCAGATCCCCACCAGCCTTGCTGATGCTTGTGGCTATTGAGCTGGGCGGGTTTGAATACCCAACTTGAGCTAAGACCAGAGAAAGGGCCCTGCCCTGGCCACCAGCCCAGCAGAGCATATCTAAGCCTCCAAATAGCAGGTGACCATCAAGTCACCACTCCCATTACCCAGGGGAGAGCAGGGAGGCCCAGAGAGGCAGTGCCTGCCCTGAGATTGCCTAACTCTACCTCCAGTGCTCGGATTGGTGATAATCCCTCCAAGTCAGGGAGAGATTTCGATAGGATGTGGGCAGAGGAACCTAAGGAACTGGACAGCAGGGTGTGTGGAATCCTCAGCCACTCGTTTCCCTACCTGAAGGCCCCCAAGCCTCTGTTCCACATCCATACCGCTGTGGCCAAGGTAGGGTAGAGCACAGCACATCGGGAAGGCGGGTATTTCTGACCAAAAGCAGGAGGGACCTACGTACTGTTTCCTGCTTAGAGTGCAGGGTGGGGACTTAGAACAGACCACATGTGGGACTGTAACTGCCTCTCCATCCTTAGGACAGGCTGACCCAGGGCTTGGGACTAAGAACGAAGGATAGACTTGCCCAAGAATGTCCCCAGAGGAGCTGCTGATCAGAATGAATCACCACCCAACCCATGTTCTGTACCCCGCCCCCCTCCTCTGGTCAAAACAGGAACAGCTCTGGTGGGGACCTGATGCTGTGAACAGACCAGGGCCTGCTGCTGCTGCTGCTGCTGCTGCTGCTGCTGCTGCTGCTGCTGCTGCTGCTGCTGCTGCTGCTGCTGCTGGGCAACTTTAGGGAAGTCCCTTGGGGTCTCTGAGCCTAAATCTGTCCTTTTAAATGGGACTCCTAGGTCTGGCACGGTGACACATACCTTTCTTTAATCACAGCACTGGGGAGGTGGGGAGGGGGGTAAGATCTATGAGTTCCAAGCCAGCCAGAGCTACATAGCGAGACCCTGTCTAAAAATAAATAAATAAATGGGACTCCCAGTGACCTGTCTTCAAGGTTATTTGACTGACTGACAGATGAACAGGAGCAGAAAAGCAGCCTCACTCCCTTGAGAGTGTGAACAAGGACATGGCCACTGCCCACCCCAGTGTGACCCAGAGCTAGGCCACTGCTGACTAACCCCCAAGCCCTTCCTGCTGCAGCCCAGCCTTGCACATAAGGCAGTAAAATCTCTATGTGGCTACATGTGTTAAATTATGACTATAATCCTAACACTCAGGAGGCTGAGGCAGGAGGATTGTCACAGCTACAAGGCCAGCCTAGTCTACATCATATATGTAAAGCCAGCCGGGGCGGGCATGAGAGTAAAAAACGAGTCCTGTTGAAAGAAAGAGGCTGGGAGAAGAGGAAGATAAATTAGCCCTGTGTGTCTGTGTCTTGTGTACACTGAAACCTAGAGGTGGATTTTTTTTTCTTTCTTCTTCAAGACAGGGTTTCTCTGTAGTCCTTGCTATCCTGGAGCTCACTCTGTAGACCAGGCTGGCCTTGAACTCAGAGGTCCACCTGCCTCTGCCTCCTGAGTAGTGGGATTAAAGGTGTGTGCCACTATGTCCATCTTAGAGTGATTTTTTTTTTTAACCTGGTGGTTACTCAGCCCTGTGTGTCAGACCCAGATGCTGTTCTGTTGGCAAGCCAGGCCAATCCTGAAGGTTAGAGCCCCGGAACCAGCATGCCACTGACAGCAGCAGCATCCCAGTGCTGTCAAGGCTGTGACCCTGAAGAGCAGATGTGACAGCAGATTCCTGTCCCTGGTGTCCCTGTACTCAGAGAATGGAGAGCCTGGAGCTAAGCTGGTAGTCTCAGCCCCAGACCCTGACTCTCGTCCCCTCCCAGACCTGCCCCCAGTCCCTGCTTGTCTCTGCCCATGTGTCCTTTCTGTGGTCTGTTTCCTCCAGGCATCTGAGTGATAGTATCAGGAAAACGAGGTGCCTCCCAGTCCTGATCATTGGGTCTGTTTCAGGGGAGCCTGCTTGCTCACTGCCCCGTTCCTGGCTGCGTGGCCTCAGGTAGGAAGGACCAGCTCTGCTCATGTCAGTGGACAGGCAGGTGGCTCTGTTCTAGATGGGGAAACTGAGGCACAAACAGCACTAACAGGCAGAGTCCAGGCAGGACCACAACGGAGCCATCAGCACATGCACTGAGCCCTTTCCTAACCCAGGAGTTTTTATTCCCAAGGCCAACAATGGCCAAGGGCAGGGGCATCAATGAACTGTGGTGGCCGGGTATGAAAGAGAGAGACGCTGGGCGTGGTGGTGCACACCTTTAATTCCAGCACTTGGGAGGCAGAGGCAGGTGGATTTCTGAGTTTGAGGCCAGCCTGGTCTACAGAGTGAGTTCCAGGACAGCCAGGACTATACAGAGAAACCCTGTCTCGAAAAACCAAAAAAAAAAAAAAAAAAGAAAGGAAGGATGGAAGGACGAAAGAAAGAAAGAAAGAAAGAAAGAAAAGAAAAGAAAAGAAAAGAAGAAAGAAAAGAAAGAAAAGAGAGAGACTGTGAGTGTTAGAGACCCGACCATGGTCTCCCTCTGCTTCTGCCAGCTCTGCAGCCAGAGATCCTTTCTCATCACTGACCTCAGGGTCACTTCCTTTGGCTCTTACCCAGGGAATTCCTTCATTTCTTCACTCATTCATTCATCCATTCATCCCACAAGTAGTCATGCAGTACCTACTGTGTGCCAGGAGGCCTAGCTCCTGGTTCCACTTGTAGGGGCAGTCACATTGCCTGTGTTCTTTCAGAGATGAGTTTCTAGTAGGAGAGACAGAGAATGCATACATGCACCAAGAAGATGGTTGTCAGGGATCTCTCTCTCTCTCTCTCTCTCTCTCTCTCTCACACACACACACACACACACACACACACACACACACACACACACACACACACAGTATGGAGACAAGAGGACCTGAGAAGGGCTGGGCCAAGGGACTTCTGACCTGGGACTCAGACAGAAAGAATTCCCATCCTGACGCTGTGCCTACTCTATGATCTGGCCTTTCCTAGCCCCTCCCCCCAACCCCCCACGAGCCTCAGTTTCCCCTTCTGTGAGATCGAAGTGCTCATTTAAGGGGAAGCCAGGGCTGAGTAAGATGACAGCTGTGCTGGCCACATGCCCAGGCCTCCACATCTGTTCCTGCATCTGCACTCACAAATACTGCCACAGGAGAGTGAAGCTCAGAGAGGGCTGTGATAGTCCCAAGGCCACACAGCAGTGCGTCTGCATCCAATGCTTATGTCCTGGACAGCTGCCATCCAATAAGTTTCACATGCTCATTACATAACATTCTGACCATCCACAATGAGATAATGAATTCTCCTGGGAGTCAAGCTTCTACCAGCCAGTCCCCCTGGGCAGCTGCTTTGTGATTCCTGTCACCAAAGGCTCCTCCAGCCTGTTTCTAAGCTTCAAAGAAATGGGACCATGCATTGTGTGCCCTCCTATGTGTTGCTTGTTAAACTCCCACCAGCGCAGTTCTCTGAGGGTCGCCCACATTCTTGTCTCTTGTTCTTAACTTCCGAGTTGCATGAATAGCCCACACATGATCCTTATTCATTTATTCTTTTTTTTTTTTTTTTTAAGAAATATCTATTTATGTCTGAGTACACTGTCTTCAGACACCAGAAGAGGGCATCGGATCCCATTACAGATGGTTGTGAGCCACCATGTGGTTGCTGGGAATTGAACTCAGGACCTCTGGAAGAGCAGTCAGTGCTCTTAACCACTGAGCCATCTCTCCAGCCCTTGTTCATGTATTCATATTAATGGAGACTTGGTTCTTTTCAGCCTGGAGGTGCTTTGAATAAAGCTGCTCTTTGTCTGTAGTCCCAGGGATTCAGGAGGCCGAGGGAGCATCTGGAGTTCAAAGCCAGCCTGGGGAACTTGGTGAGGCCATGTCTCAAAAAACAAAAAAGAAAGAAAGAAAGAAAAGAAAAGAAAAAAGAAAAAGAAAAGAAAGGAAGGAAGGAAGAAAAGAAGAGGAAAGGAAAGGGAAGGGAAGGGAAGGGAAGGGAAGGGAAGGGAAGGGAAGGGAAGGGAAGGGAAGGGAAGGGAAGGGAAGGGAAGGGAAGGGAAGG